>JANRGW010042331.1:0-21679 GCA_024733675.1 Psilopsiagon aymara
AGTTGGGGCTGTTCAGCCTGGAGAAGAGAAGGCTGCGTGGAGACCTCACAGCAGCCTTCCAGTATCTGAAGGGGGCTGACAAGGATGCTGGGTAGGGACTTTTCATTAGGGACTGTAGTGAGAGGACAAGGGGTAAAGAACTATTTTCATTTGGCTTCAAGTCTATTTGCAAATAAGCATTACTATAAACAAATTATGCTACCTGTGTGATGAAATTAAGTTTTAACTACAGGTTAAGAGTCCTGCATACAACTAACACAAGGGTATAAAACCCCCACTGAAAGTAAGTGTAAAGTGTAAAACATAAAATCCCCAGAATATTTCCAAATGAAAAAAGTTGGCGTTTTCACAATAACCAAAGCATCAAATACTTAGGGTCAGATTTACTCATCTGTCAGTAGAGGTTTCACAACTACACAGACATAGCTGAAAAGAATACAGCCTTCAGAGTCTAGATTACAATGTGCCTGTCAAGTCATGACATATTAGCTGATACACCTGTATTACAGCTTCTTATCACATGGGATTATTTGAGTTCCTCCCCCGCTATCTGCCAGATAAGACAACCCTCTCAAGTTATGCTGGTTTAAAAAGTCTCTCAATATGCTGATTTAAAACAAGAATCCAGCGATAAAATACACTCATACATGCCACTATATACTCACACAAAACAGAGATCCAGCTGCTGGCGTGGTATCAGTAGTATGTTAACTGGACCAATAATCTTACTCCAGCACAAAATCAATAAATCAATGAGTAAATCTGAGTATTTATTAAATTAATTCTTATTTATTAAAGATCAACTTACAAGCTTTCCTCAAACACTTTAACCTTTTCACAGCCCTCTGGAGGTTCACGCTTGAACATGTAGCTGTTGTTGGGTTTTGGTGAGGTAGCATATTTTGGCAAGGGAGAATTATTCCCATTCTCTGCAGGAAAAGAGTTTCTTGTTACTTTAAAGTGTCATACTACAAAAAAAACTCCAATAAACACAGTCTTTACATGCCCCCCAAACTGAAACCACTTCATTACCAATGATATAAAACTAAGAACTATTTTCATTTGCCTCCAAGTCTATTTGCAAATAAGCTTTATTATCTCAAGCTTATTACTCCTCTCTATTTCTTCTTATACTATTTTCAGGCTCCTCTTCAATCTCTTCCATAGACACTTCTATTTTGTAACTTCAAATGTGAATCTATGGTCCTGTGCCGTCACAAGCCAGCCAAAAGAAATGGGCAGAAGCCGTATTCCTTAAAAACCAGAACAAGTTTATGTTGAATTACAAAATTTTTCTAGATTAACTCAGAATACTTCTGATAAAAGAATCATCCAAAACCACCCCAAATATTTGAACTTTTACGGGTGCATGTATGAAGGGGTGGAAGGTTGCCCATTTTGTCTGAAATCATGGATACCTGACACAAGCAACAGGACTAGCCTACTTTGCTGTTCCACCTGTTGCTGTACACTCTGGCTTCTCCAGCTTGCTTAAAGTACTTGAATCCATTATTTAAAAACAAAAGCTTGTTTAGGAAGCATATTCTTCGGTTACATCTATCCAGCTTCAATTACAGAGCACTAGACATGTGTGCACACACAGTATCTGGAGCCATTTCTCCATGGATGTGGGAAACAAACCCCTTCTTTTACAACATGCACATGCACATCACAACAGGTTGTAGTTAAGCATTGTTGAATTTTTAGTTACGCAGTACCTTTATCTCTGGAATCAGCAAGAAGATCATCTGTAGAACATGGACTTTCTTCACTGCCTTCATTAGAGATGGTAAGAAATGAGGTTGGAGATACCGATTGAGAGCGGCTGCTGTTGTTACTACCCCTGTCTGCTCCACCAGGTGTTTGGGTATCAATGCTGCGAGTACTACTACTACGCTGAACCAGCGGAGGTGGTGCACGGTGCCCATCTGGAATATCTTGAGGCTGGTAAAAAACAAAACGTATCAGATGCCTGCCTCTTGCCCGGTTAGCGATTCCTTTAAATACAGCAATGCTGAGAGGATTTTCCAGGCTTCATAAAACTGTTTGAAGTAGAAAAAAATCATACTTTCTGCAAGACTCCAACAGAAAATAAGTCAGGCTTGGGAGTTAAGGGCAACAGTTTTCAAGCTTTCACAGGATCACAGAATTGCTGAGGTTGGAAGGCACCTCTTGAGATCACCTAGTCCAACACCTCTGCTCTAGCAGACTCTGCTAAAGCAGTCTGTCGAAGACTGTGTCAAGTTTTGAGCAACTCCACAGACAAGGATTGCACAGCCTCTCTGAGCAACCTGCTCCAGTTCTGAGCACCCTCACACATCTGAGGGCTTGGGGGAGAGAGAAAGAAAGGAAGGTGTTTTTCTGGTGTTCAGATCAAATTTAATGTTCTTTAAATTATTCCCACTGCCTCTTGCCCTCTTCAGCACTACTGAAAAGAGTCCAGCTTCCCCCCTTACATCCTGCACATCAGACCATCCCCGAGGTTTCTGTTCTCAAGGCTGAACAGTCCCAGCTGTCTCAGCCTTTTCTCGTATGAAGGATGTTTCAGTCCCTTAATCATCTTCATGGCCTGTATTTCTGATACTCTAAATTTACCTCTAAAAGCAACTTAAAGTAAAATGAAAAGTTAAAAATGGGCAAGTTATGCCTCAGCTGGGATGGGGATAGTTCAGCATGAGCAAAAAGAAGAAAAAGTGACTACAAGAACTGTCAAAACAGACCTTTTGTCCGGTCCTGTTTTACTGAGATTTATTATTTTACTTGAAAACTAATTACATCACAGTAACCACAGAGGAAAAGGTTCAGATTCAACTCTTCATTTTGTTTTCCAAGAGACTTTTCAACTACCTTTATTAAAGAAAGCAAAATAAATCCCAGGTGATTTGCACTAAAAAAACTGTGCAAAACAAAGCTTACAACTGAAAAAACTCAATCAAAACCAAAATAATAGAAAACAAATATGGTGGCAGATACATACAACAAGTTGTTCCTCTTTGTCTCCAGTCTCCTTAATTATTATCTCAATCTCCTGATTCAGTCCTTCCACGCTGTTCCGGAATCGTGATCCTGTTGATTTGGCAATAGGTATCACAGGCACAAGAGCAGTCTTTGGGATGGGAGCCTGAGAAACCAGTGAGAAAGCAATATAGATTTACTTACAAGACACAGTTACTAATTCTACTTAAATGTGAACCTTTAGACAAAACATGTCTACACCTCAATATCAAAGATTTACATGAAACTATAGTGATTGTGTTAAAATGGACGCCTTAATGAAAGAAACAGAGCTTCCTTGTTTCAAGCCTAATTTGTAGCAGGAAAAGCTTTCAACAATCTAGTTTCAAGACTTCCCTTGATATGGTCTGCCTCCAGCTCAACACCACTTGAGGAGTAAAAACTGAACAGAAACATTCAAATATAAGTAATTTTTAAGCCTTTAAAATATATTCACATTCCTTCTGAAATGAGCTGTACCACAATTGCAGTTCCTCCACTGTTGGATTTACCACTTGTAATTTCATTTCAAACATATTTTAATGGAAGTCTCCTGTCACTGACAGCAAGATACATGCAGAAGGAAAAGTATCCCACAAATGTGAGATTGTGCTATGCTAGAAATGAAGACCAACACAGTAACTATATAAAAAAGGTTGACAAAACAATTCAGGAAGACTTCCGCAGAAAGAATAACATCCCAAACTCAAATGCTTATACAGAAAACATTTTAAAAACTCCAGCATTTCAAAGTGTGCATCAAAACTCCATTCTCAGATACTGAAGTTTTCCAAAGCTCCTTTTGGTACACCACGACTTCTGGAGATTTCCTATCTTCTCCATTAGCATCCTCCCCCCCATTAAAAAGCCATGATATCAGGACATTAGAAAATTCTGCCTTGAACTTCAACACAGACTCTTGCTGGGTACTACTATAGATAACAGAACATGTCCTGAAAACATCTAGTTCAACTCAAGGAACAATATGATGCTCAAAAGTCACAGTAGAAATTTAGTGTAAAATTCCTAGACTCTATGGCCTAATGTGCTGTGATTGAGAACATCTCCTCTACCAATTGAAGGACACTAACATTATCACCTGGTTTTCAAAGTGATGCGTGTTTGTTGTTTGTAGGGGTTTGGTTAAGTTTGTTTTGTTTCCTTAAATTACTATTTTTATTGCCTCATTTATTTGATTGGCTGCTTTTAACCCTCTAAGAGCCAAGACCATGCACAGTCAGATACCAAAGCAATGTAACTTTGCAATCAAATTCTCAAAAACCATGCAAAATTTGTCTAGCAGAAAAACTACCTTTGAAAGATTAATGTAAACAAGAGAGTTCCAAGTGCAGATCATAATGCAGACTATGCTCACACTTACTGAAGTGGCAAAACTTACAAATCCTATTAGTTTTGCTTCACTGACACATTAAGATAAGCTATTGACAAAGAAGCTTGCACAGGGACCACAAAAGCTTCTGTTCAGGAAATGGTTGTGACTGTTTATGCCTACAAAAACTAAACATTCTCAACATGTCCAAACTTGAAAACACTTTCACATGTCTTGCCCAAAGATGAAAAAGAGAAAACAAACAGCTGGAGAAGAGCACAGAACTCTGAGAAACCCTTCGGTTACAAGTAAGGCCTTGGATCAACAATCCAGGGAACCAAAGCAGGTCAATATCCGGCCATAATACAAGTAAATCAGCACAAGCTTAGGCACTAATAAACACTGTTTATGAACCCAGTTATTAAATATACACATTCTTAGAGTGAACTGTACTTGTTAAAAGGGAGAAAACAATGATGCTTGTCTAAGACTTCAGCAGCCCTTAGCAAAATAGGGAACCTCTCCATCTTTTAAATGCGATTGCCTAGCACAACAATTCCTAAAATCACAGTACTGTTTGAAGAGCTCAAAGTAGAAAAAGCACAAGCTGCTTCAACAAAGTTCATTATGGTTCAATATAGCATGTTTCACTTCCAAGAGAAATCATATTCTGTACATGACTGAGGATGAGTTGTTAATCCGGAGTGACGGAGGTAGAAAGGGAGGGAGGTACCATTACAGTGGTGGACCAACCAGCCTCAAACTGAGAACCTTTCTTGAGAAGTACTGCCTTCACAGAGGTCTTCCTGCAGCTGATCCCTGACACACAGGAATAGGAATATATTTTCCTGACATACAGAAATCAGATTATTTAGCTGTATATTTGGGAATATGCGAAGTGAAGCACAGTGCCAAACTGTTTCTGTTACAGTGCCCACATAATAATACACTGTCATTAAGTGTTGGTGTAGGACAGTTAAGAGCCCTCAAACTTGCAGGCATGTTCACAGGTACTTTAGGAAAATGCTGTAGCTCTTCTAATTCTTTTCAATAGCAACAGATCTTTAAACAGAATCCAAGATCTTTTGATGATTTTGGATATTAACATCAAACCATCTCAAGGTCGAATGCATCATGGCAATTTCACTTTAAAAATGAAACGCCCTACCTATGTAAGCAGGCAAAAGTGACCCAAAAAACTCCCCCCCCAGCACATGCAGTTGGTCTCAGTATTAGTGGTTGCTTAGGATCAACAACTAATCAATTGACATTAAGGACACATTCTTCTCAGGAAAATGAAAGGAAGGAGCTCGATGGTTCATAGTGTCAGCAGCAGAACATCAGCCAAGTGCACTGAGGACAAAAAAGATCTTGAAAGACCAAATACACTTTTCCTTGGCTCTGGTGTCAATTTCAGTTTCTCCATCACATTAACACTGAGAATAAAGGAAGATCCCATGGGCTTGATTCCTATTTACAGACTTAGAATTATGCAATTGATTCAAAAATCAACATTCTCAGAAGCATCCCAAGATCACCTGAGGGGTCTACGACTTTTCTGCAGATCCTACTTCCTGCAGAGATGCAGAATGAAGCATTTCTAACATTATGAAAAGACATACAAAAAACCCATTCAATTGCTCTGGATTTTTTCAGACTACATTTTTACATAGTCAGCAGCAAGGACTTGGTTTCCTGATTCTGAGTAGAGGGACAGGAACAGCTAACAAGCTTATTCTACAGAGATTCTATGCATTTCTTCCTTTACACAAAAACCAGAGGGGAAACAAGCACAACCACCAGTTGGAGGCTTAAAGGGCAAGAATTGCTGTAAAAAATCTGGTAAAACTCCAGAATGATGGCAAAGCTTAAGTGTTTATTAGTAAGGAAGAAAACAGGAAATAAATGCACTGGAATTGCCTCTTTCAATTCCAACCAGAAGACTAAGCCATTTCCAAACTGTTAAACAGAGTTTACCCGGTCTCTGTGAAGGGATCACCAAGCCAACTTCCTAACACATTTTCTCAGCCTTTTTGAATCGAGCTCCTTGAGCTCAGGAATCTTTATGTGCCCCTCTAATATCAACAACTACAAGTTCCCTTCAAGTTGGGAAGGTATAAAACATTCCAAATATTCTAATCACTAACTGCAAGCATTTCCACACAATCCTTCCACAAACCATGAAGGAACGGAGCTGCTGCCAGAAATCCTAGTTTAGCTGTTCCCCAGAAAAGAATGAGAAAGCCTAGGAACTTTGCCCTTGATGCCTACAGTTAGATTTTCATTCTGACTTAAAAAGCAGCCTCTAAATGCTGTTAATCTAAACCCTTCACTCACTCTTTTTGAAGCTCTATGTAACTTCCCCCCTTCCCAAGTAGTTCAACACAGCTGGCACAAAATTTACTGAGAAAAAACAATGGTTTGGTTTGAAACACAATGCTGGAAAAGCTGCTTTGCCTCAGTTTGTGTTTTACAGTCTGTTTCACAAGACCAAAACCTAATTATCTCTTGTGCAATATTTTATTCACATACTCTAAAATTTGGCAGAATGCAAAGGACCTCCATACAACAAGTAAAATTTCATGGGTATAATAAAATAATTAGGGTGCAAGAAAAATATTCGTATACATAATTTGGGGTAGTATACATACCCCAGAGTATACAGAGTAGTAGCACCAATGTGCATTTTCAAAATTAACCCCCCCTCAATATTATCTATATTACAGTGACAATAGCTTAGTGTTTAGAAACCTATGGGTTTGTAGAATACCAAGCCAAACCTGTTAGACTGCATGTAATTCTCCAGTGTACTGAAGGGCTGACACCAAAAGTTCCTTAGTATGCTGTATTCTCAGTTGAAATGCCTCAATTTCCCACAAGTACAGAGCAAATCTTCAAACAAGTTCTACAAACTTGATTGAAATGCCTGCATTGAGAATTTTGACCATTTTTATAATGTGCCCCACCAACTTCCATATACTTTGTGAAAAACAAAACAAAAATAGAGAAAGAGGTAGGTTCATTTGCATTTCATCTTTTATCATTTTGGACTGTTCTGACTCGAGGTACAGCAGCCACTAAGATTAGCAGCAGGCTACATTGCACCTGTACTTCAATAAAGTGATGAAAACATCGGAATTCATCCTACACAGCCTATTTCCGCTTCACAGAAGGAGGAAGAAACAGTTTCTGTTAGAAGATTTAAAGAGCAATTTCTAAATTGTGTCAAAAAAAAAGGAACTCTAAAAAAATCCTAAATACAATTGTTCTAACAGCACAGAATTAAAACTAATAAACTGGAAGAGGATCTGTGTGTCTAAAAGCTCATGATTTCTTTTGACCTGCTATCAAATGAGCTAAAAATATTACCTCTCTCTGAACCTGACCTCATTAACAGTCTTAAGATCAAACTAAAGCTGCACACAGAACATGGGGGGGGCCTAACCATCACAGTGTAAGTGATTATTACTTAAAGTCTCAAGGCATAATAAATGATGGGAAAAAAATATAATTGTACATAGGCTGAATGAAGCCATCAAGAGTATAAACACCATTAATACAGTACACAAAAAATCCCATTGAATAGCCTTTTGTCAGGTAAGCTCTCCAAAGCAGTTCATCATAGGATTAGACAAGTACTGTTGTCAAGACAGAAAATGTGATTGGCAAAACCTACAATTTTATTGGAGTGTATGATTTTACTACCAGTTTGCTCTGTGATAACCATTTCAGCAACGCATGATGAGAAAGAGAATCAATAGTTTTGGATTAAACTTATTTGTCATCCTTTTGTAGGGGCTGCAGAATGTACATTAAAAGAGGGATCTGAAACTTTCACGGTGGGAGTTCAAAGCCAACCCTGCCAAATAACAAAAATTCCAGAACCCCATACACTCAAGGAAGTCAAAGGACACAGATCTATTTTATAGAATTCACCCATAGCTACGACATGTTTAGCAGTATGCAGTATTCCTAAGTTCCTTTTAAGACAAATAATAACCTTGAAAGGAATTAAAACCAGCATTAGCTACCCAATATGTCTAAAAGCCTTACCTGGCTGTGGTTAATGGCTGCATGGTTACCATGAAATGGAGACTGTCTTTCCTTATCACGATGATGCCTGCTGCTGTGTTTGCTTCTCTGCAATTGTTGACGCAATTTTGCAATCTAATAAAGGAAAAAATTGTGTTAGATTCCATCAGATACATTCAGGAACACACAGTTACATCAACTTACTCCATCGCTTCATTAAAATTCTTTACTTCCACAATGTATGTAATTATTACCAGCTCTAAATTAGACTCCAGTTATTGTGAACTTAAACTAGCTACCAGTTCAGATGAAGCCCAGAAGATGCCCCTGGAGGCTTAATGAAAACTTAAAATATACAGAGTTTGAAAGTAGTTTGGTCACTGCTATATTTCCTCCTTCAATGAAGAAGGTCACCTGCATTTGACACTTTCTTTCCCGCCCATTCACGTGAAAAATTTTAGTAGTCCTTTATTATTATACAAAATCAATGCCAAATGAACATCAATTTCATATTTTTACCAAGCCCACAGTCTGTACAGTAAAACGAAGCAGTACAATATTTGTGCCTTCCTGAAAACTCACAGTAACAGCATATACCAGTAAAAACCCCAAAGATATCTCAAACAATAGCATTTCTGACCTCCTTGAGTTGACCATTGCTGCCCCATGATGCCGAACGCTTGTGTGAGCTTCTCTTCTTTTCTAAGTATTCTTCAGCCCAGGCACTTTCTGTCTGCAGCAAGAAGATTACAGGGTTGATTTAACAAAAAAAAGGGGGAATTTTTACTTTCTGGTAGAATATCTTGAGGGAAATTAGAAGAGAGAACAGTGCTAGATGGAGAACTGGGAGTGAAAAGTTGTTACTGACTAGAAGCCTTTCTGACAAGTAAAAGATGAAAAAGTTGAGTGAAACTTCATAAGTTTAAACCAAAATAATACCAACAAAAACCACACACACAGAGAAAAAGCTCAACTTTCAGATGCACTCTAATACAGGAATGTGCTAAATTCCCTTACGAATTATTGAGCAAAAGGCAATATTAACAGCCAGATGTACCACAAGCTGCTGCAGAGCTATGAAGAACCAGTATGACAGTGCTGTATTTGAGGGAGACGGTTCATTTTATTTGCTTTACAGCTGCTGACCTTGTTGTTTCTGACAGAAACGTTAGCAAGGGTGGCTTGGTGTAAACATTGTGAAAACCTGTGCCAGTACAGCTTCAAAGTCATGTTCTTGTCAGAAGAATGAGAAAAAGGCAGGCAAGACATATAAGCACCACTAGAGCTACTGCAAAGCAGGGAATTGGTTTATTAATGCCCCAAAAGGCTTCAGATTCCTAGTTGTCTTCGGCCAAGCAGAAAGCAGCACAGGTAATACTAAGCTAGTTTCACTAAACCAACAAAGTTATGCACATTTAACAACCGTGCAAACCTACTGCCATGGAGAAGTTCAGGGAAATACAAGGTATCGTTAAGACAAACTGTATTTACTTAAGGTAATAAAACACACAGGCAAGCTGTGATTATACTGTATGCTTTGTGGACAGTTTGTATTCCTACCTAACCATGTCCAGAACCACCTTCAAAAGTGGCGAACTGTAAAGGCTCGAAGAATAAGGATAACATCTACCAGGAATCTCCATTCAGTCACAAGAAATATACCTAATGAAATAGGGGGAAGGATTTCTGGAAGCAGCTTACATAATGGAGGAGTAAATTCTTATGAATTCACTATTGCCACAGGGCAGTTCTTTGCACATAGCAGTCATCTGGCTAACTCATCCTTAAAAGCCACTGATAACTCACTTCCTTCTACAGACAGGAACTTTGCCTCAAAACCTCCACATCTACAGTGTGCAACAGTTGTTCATATATTTGAGACTAACAGCTTGCAAACCACAAGACGACCTTACTTACCCCATCTGTACTCAAAACACAGAAACTCACAAAGCCTTTGATGATGGGGTATTAATCCCCATTTTGCAAAGAAAATGGATGTGTAACTCCAAACACACAGGCTGCAACTCCCATTGTCTTCACATTGGCAAAACCTCCACTATCAGTAACTTTTCATCTTCATCACTCCAAATCTGAATAACGAAGTTTGCAGGGCTGCTTTGAAATTTCTACCTGATTACAATATTATAAACTAAGAGAACCTATTTTGCCAGAAAAGCACTCACTTATCCTCATAATAAAATAGAATAATTGATAATCACCATTTCTGTGTATCGATCTTGGTCTCAACAATCCTCAAATGTCGATCTGGAGTCTTATCCTATCCTCTGGCTCCCGGAAGAGTAAATTTTAGCCACTAATTCTAACTACCCAACTCAGCATAACCATTATACTTGCCTACAGGAATATAATTAACACCCGAATCAGGCTTTACATTTAATTTACATTCAAGACTTTGACTTAAGATTCAAGACTTGTTTCATAAATTAATATCTGATTCATTTTAAAGGATTTAAGGTTGGTTTGATGCTCATCCATGAAATAAACAGAAATATTTATGGAGCAAAAGTAGCTATAAGACACTATACTACAGGAAATCTTTACATCAAGACACAAATGTAATACTATTTTAGCAAGCCTCCTCCTATTTATTCCCCATAGTTTGCTTGCAATACTCATTTTCAAGAAACAGACTCAATAACCAATAGACAAAGAGGTTCTATTTCTCTAGGTTCTTACGGTACTACTTGCTTATTAGTTGTTACCATTCACAACACCCTCCTTCATGTTCTAGATTTACAAAGGGAAATGAGCTTCATTTATCACAGATAGTAGAACACTTAAGAAAAAATCTTAGAGGCAAAACCTTTGCAGTTGAAATTAAGTATTTCTTTAAGAATTAAAAAAAATAGAAAGCAATTACCTCATTTTAACCTGTATTATGACATAGCTAGATTTCAAACAGCCATAGGCAAAGCCAAACAGGTTTGATTCAAAGGGAAAAAGATAAAAGACTACAAATACCAGTTACTTAAACCAGTATCTAAATGTAAGAAATCTAGCCAGACCCTAGGACACTCAGTAATAACACTTACTCATCATCCAACAGACATCCTGACTGTACATAATTTGGCCTGGTTTTATAGACAAGACTCATCAAAATAATCAGCTGAAGCAGGAATCTGATACACAGAAGTCTCTGTGTGACCTGGGATCTCTTACACACCTCTCAGCTATGACCTGTGGGTATCTCTGTAAAGGCCTGCAAGACAAAGTGTGTCACAGATTGCTGTCTCTTCCCAGCCTGCTTCCTGAATGACTCTACTCGCTAAGCCATAAACCCATGGAATCAAGATACCCTGCTTACTCAACTTAGATTTTTTTTTATTTCTTAATAGAGTCACCCTAAACTTTTGACATTTCAACACCCATTTCACATCCAAATTTGTGAAATCTGAAATACACACTGGGGATGGAATATCTTGTAGTTCAAACACTACATCTCCAGGGCACTAAACAATAAAAATGGAGAGCCTATACTAGTTTGAGAAACTCGCTGTTTCAAACCACGTTTTCAATTTGTCCTTAGCAAAAATGGTTGCTTAAGCACAGCAGAAAGATTAAAAGCAACAACATATCATCAGTGTCATATCAAAACAAGCTTTGGATGTACCTATATATGTCTGTATCCCAAAGTTTTCTACCACTGTAAATTTTTTATTTAGGAAGGCCAAACAGATCATTTGATTTCCGTCAGCAGTATACTAACATCAAGCACCACTAAACATATACATTTTGCAGTAATATTCAATGCCTTTTACAGTCTTCCCACTAATTTGGGGGAATATGCTTCCCTTCATTTAAGGCAGCCCCACTACAATAGCAGCTAGATGTGTCAGAATTGGAGGGGGGAAAAAAGCCACAAAGAAAAAGCATTAGTCAAAAAAGGATGTTATCTAATCTCGCTGGAGAATACACAGGTTAACTCGGATCAAACCGAAACTGAGCTGAAAGACATCAACGGAATATAGCAGGTATTTCAGCAGTACTATAGAAATATAATTATTTTGAATAAGTATTACCCTAAGAAATCAAACATTAAAATAAATAGCTAAGTCACCCACGCTGGTTTAGTTCTGCACTTTAATGGTATCTTTTAATAGCTTCGCATGAGCAGCAACTCCTTGTGTATCATATACTCCCTTCATCATCCTTCTCTTTTACTAAGATTTGCTCACCTTTTTCATCTCATCTTCCATCTATTTTTCCAATTCATTTTCCTGCACAGGAATCTTGATCCTCAGCTCTCCTTCCTTCACCAGTTTCTATTTCCACCTTGCCCACAGAAGCATATTTCCCTACAAAACACCTTCCTTTTCTACTGATCTGCTCTTTGAACAGTGGTCCTTTCCCCAAAACACTGTGGATCTTGAGAAGGCCATGGAATAACAGCCAACACTGCAGACGGCTGCTCAACAGCCTACACATCCTGTAAACCTATATGGATACATCTTTGTTACTGCTACCAAGCTTAAAGCAGGCTCAAACTCAAGCATGTCCTACATGCTGTCAGTTCTTTCCTGCTTGTGTTCTCTGGAAACCAGGCCTTAAGAATAGCGGTTTAAAATCTGCTGTGCCTGCCTTGCTCTTTGTGAGTTAGAGAATTCCACTGCCAGACTGCATACAGAGAAGCAGAAATGAAACACGGACACATTTTATGTCAAAATCCATCCTTAATTACTTCTGCATACAGTAGGATGCTACGTAACAACAGCACCCTGTAGCAGGAATGATAAAACAACTGTCTTGATAAGTGTGTAACTCTTGTAACACTCATTTCATTCACCTGTTTGTGGTCCGGTCCTTACAGGGGTCATAGGACCTGCTAAAAGCTGATGAAATTTTGTCAAGTCAATGAAGTTTATCGACAAAAGCATGTACTTTATTAATATTTTCCAGTCGAGCTGAAAGGTCAACATTGTTTACTGTTCAATGAGGCAGCTCTTCAGTGTATAATTCTACACTTGGTGCATATACCCCGGGTGAACATTTAAAGCCTTTTACATCCTTCAAGAGGATGAGCAGCCTATGACAGAAAAGGCTACAATACTTTTCATGTAGGCACTACAGAAGGCTTTCTCATTGCATTTTAAGACTGACATTTATACAGAGAGTGCCTAAGTTCTCTTGTATAAATTTAAACTGAATAGTACTTAACACCAGTGCAATCCAGAATACAGCACACTGCCAGAACAATGAGAAAACAGACATGCAATACACTAGTGAGTCAAGGAGAAAGTGGAACTCGTAACAGTTGACACATTTTCTTAAAGGATACAAATAATTACACTCATAATAGCAAAAGTAGGATCCCTGCAATTTGAAAGCAAATGGAAACTTGCAAGCAGGAAAGCTAAAGTGAATGTTTCCAAGGAAAAAGCTTCTTACATTTAAATCCTGTCCTCACATTTAAATACTCAGAAGACAAAAACCTGTCCTCCTACCTGTGTGGCTTTGTCTCTCATACACGGAGCAGCTTGTCCATGATTATCACGAGGCCACTGTCCAGCAAGGTATGGAGCAGCAAGTGTATCCAATGAGGAAGTCCGGCGAATATTATTGGAAGGGCTGGATGAAGGTGGTCTTGATTTGTCAGCTAGAATAAGAACACTTGATTAGAAAGTAAACAAGACAGAGAACTTCATTAGATGCCTATAATAAATCATATCAAACCAGAACTATGTTATTAAGTATACAAGACGCTTTTAATATGGGAATTAAGTTCACTTTTCCAGGCTTTATTCAGTTTTAATAAGCATTTAAATGTTTTTTTATGGTTTCCTTCAGAACATTCTTATGTCTCAAATGTTACACTGTACTCACACACCACCATTAATTCAGTCAAAGGTGCAAAAGTTACTGGATTATTAAATGATGAAGGCTTAGAAGAAATAAAAAGACTTAAAGTTTCCTCATAGATCAAAGCTAACAAAGAAAATTTGTGCTGAACTTTTTCCATTTAATGCCAAGTTTAAAATCTTCCCACTATCTCTTTACCTACTTTAATTCAAGGGCTGCTGACATGTTTTATTAACCACCGAGTATATGATATATATATATCACATAGTGATTCATAAAGAGATTATGAATACATAAGGAGTCATGGAACTACTCTAAGATCCAGAAGTCAACTTTGACAGGGTAATGATTTATATCTTATAAGATAATCAAGACAGCTCCTCCCTTTAAGTGCTACTTGGTAGCTACATTCTTATTTTACACACTACACAGTTTGCAACACCTCATTTTTTGTGTTTACATAGATCTCTTCAGAACAATTTATATACCAATAGGAACCCCTACTGAATCAGGTTAAATATAACAAGCACAGGAAGTAACACAAGAAGAAAGAATATGGTTAAAAACAAAAATTTGCATCTACCCCATCTGTCAATGGTATGTTACAGTGGCAGTGAAAGACGACGCTGTAGGCTAGTTAAGTTGTAAACACTGTGAAGAAAGGTTCCTCTAAACAGTAATTGGGGTTTGTTAAATTAAAGAGACGGACAAACAGGAAAGGCTCTGGGTTTAGATGCACATACATGATTACACATTCTTTGTTACTAGTTATTCTAGGTGTGGAGTGCAAATCCAGAGATCACAATGACCTATACTATCAGTTAACCTGCTGCCCTCAGAATCATACCCAAAAGAATTGTGTATTAACCTTACCTACAGCAAATACAAAAGGCCTAAACCAAATAGCTAGAACACAGCAAAAAAGACACAGAAATCAAATTAAAGCTTTATAAAGGCACTGGAAAAACTCAGTCATATGTCTTTCCTGTCTGGGCCTTCAGATGAATTCTCCACTTGAAGTATAAACAACCTAGCAATTTGTATTAGACATTAACACATTTAGGTGCAAAAGAAATTATCTGATTAGTGTCTGACTGTAGTCAGAAAACAAAAATGCTACCATCAGAATTCAATTTCTAAGTTATTTCAATCTACTAAAGATAAATAAATAATCAAGTTAAATATACCTGTTAGGCATAGGCTTAAGCTGTGTAGAAAACACCAGTCTCACAGAACACCAGTCTTTCAAATGTAAGTCTAGTGACATTCTATATTAAATATCCTCATCCAAATTTTGCATTACAAATGGACACATGAAAATTGTGGAAAATATTTCAATTCAATTATACAGAAATAATTATTAGCACTCTAATCAGCTACATTAATATAAAGCAGTCCAGAAACCTCATCTGGTTTATTATTTCTACTAGTGCCAACAATGGCAAAACCTTACTACTGAGCTCACCGCACATCTGCTCTCAGGGAATAGCAGCAAAGTGCAGTTTATAAATTCCCATGCTCTTAAGACCCTCGTATCAAAGGAATTCCCTGACTACTACTACTAGCACCATCCAGTACACTGAAGGGTCTCAAGATTTCTGTCTGTATCAAAATGTCATTCCTTAAAAATTACACTTGCTTTCAAAGTCATATCAAACACGTTATTTGTTTCAGAAATAGCTGCCATACACTCCCTAGTAGTGTTTCTTCTGAATTATTATTCTTCATCTTTAAGAAGCTTCTCTCTGCCAAGGGGAAACAGAAGGGTTGCGAAAAAAGAAAACTACAAAATCAGGAAGTGTACGTAGTCAGTGACATTATCTGCAAAGGCACTGCAGCAGACAGCTTCAAAACTGAAGCGGCAGAAACTATCATCCTCTCCCCTCCTCCACAAAAAAAGAAGTGGAAATAATACTTGCCTGGGCAAAGAGACAGAATGAAAACTGAAGAGCCTGTTTACTACTTGAGTTCAAGGGAAGCTGCTCATTTCAAGGCACAAAGCCTGCAAGTACTCCTGTTATTCTGATTTAAAAATTCCTTCAAGGAATTCTGTTTTCAAACTACTTCGGGTATGTTTTTACTTATTTTTCCACCTTCACAGCATGTCTTAATACAAACTGTGAAAAACTCTACTACACAATTTCTCTTGCTCTTTCAAGAGGAAATTTTCAATGGGAACATACACAATGTTTTCATTGCACTTTCCTCCACAATACTTGAAGCAAGCATTCAGCTGCTATTTTTCCTTGATGTGACCTACATAACAAGAGATCTGCCTCCATAGAGATAACAGTTACAACAGCTGTGGCTGATGAAAAACAATGGAGCTGTTTCATCAAATAGATGCTTCTTGAATATTAGATCTGTTTTAATTGGCCTGATTATCTCTTTAAACCAATATTTGCGATAAATATCAACCCTCCTCTATATCCGCCACTACTCTTAATCTATTCAGAAAAAAAGTCTTAGTGCAATCCAGCTTCAAACAAAGCAAAACACCACCACAGAACATAAACAGAACATACACAGTGCAAAGCAACCAAGCCCATAATGTGGGAAAATAACAGCCAAGTTACCCTGTCTTCAAGAGTCACCGCAGTACAACTGACTGACTGAGGTTGCTACAGGTAAGCTGGTCTCACACACAAGTACTGCAATTGTCAAGTCAGGCATCTCTGAAGGCAATTTCAGCTAAGGCAGGCTAACAATGTGACTGAAGAGCAAAACTGAACAAATACAGGTGCTTATGAATAACTACCTGAAGTGTGGGAAAGAAAGCACTGACTTAGGCAGGTCTGAGCATACAAGTCCTACAACTACAACTGGAAATCACAGTGTGAGAACACATACCTTTGGAATTGGATGCCCCACAGGAGAAAGTTGCTATATATAAAAGAAAGGAAGGGTAAATAAAAACTGGGAAGATATTGCACATAAGAAAGTCCAAAAACACACAACACTGAAAATTCACTTTTCAGTTTTCAGGAAAAGTTCAGACCTGCTGTTAGAACTGCAAAATAAGGATTGCTGCTGAAGTGTATCTTGAAGACTGACCTTACAGCTCTGCTGTATTTGAAATAGAAGTCTTGAGAAAGGAAAATAAAAACTCTATGGAAGCATATTTTCACACACAACATAACAAAACAAAACTAGCAAGCAGAAGAAAGAACCACTGAAAAAGCATAGAACATGACTGATCTCACAGAATTCCCTGACTGAATTCTAATTGAAGCTTTCTATGCAGGTAAGATACCCAAGAGAGTGAGAAACAGTGAGACTCAGCTGGCTTCTCTGGCATCTAGGCATAGGCTGAACTTTTTGTTCTGTTTTGGTCAGCCTTTTCCAGAGAAATGACATTCATGGGATCTCTCCCACACACAGCTGTCTTTTCCCAAAAACTCACACGAACACAACTGATCTCAGGGCCTTCACCTAGTTTTTAATGTTTCTTTGGAAGTATTCAACAGGCTTAGATAGTATTGAGCACACGCAAACAGCACAACTGCGTATATTCCATTTGGAAGACAGTGTCAGCTGTTATATTCACAGAAATGTAAAACAACTACTCACAGTTTTGGTTCTAGTAATTCAAAATGTTCCCACGGCAGGAGAATGGCTGAATTAATGTTGTTTTACAAAACCAAACCTCAGAAAGCCCAAGATGTTCAAGTTACTTAATTCTAGTGAATGAAAACATTTTTAATCCAAATAAGCTCTCTTGAAGTATTGGCCACAAGGAACTTGAAAGTATGATGGTGCAAAATTGAATTCACTTTCTTTATACCTGCCATTTGTGAAAGCGCTTAAGTAAGCAAAGCAGGCATCAAATGGCACACAAAGCCTGTGCTCTCTTATCCTATAGTTATCATCTTTAATAACTACTGCAAAACCTTGGTAATTAATGTTGGCAGGACTGCAGCTATTATTGTGTCAATCATCAAATTCATCACATAAAAAAATCTACAGTGAAATTTAAGAGTATAATAGAGCTCCATTCCTTCTCCCTTCCCCAAGGAGAGGTTCACATCTGAATGCTTTAAGGCTTTCCAATATACTGTTATAACAATTGTCACAATTTCCTTTCACACAAATAGACTTTAATATTACTTTAAAGGCCAAAGTAGTTCCAGATAAAGCTAACTGATTTTCTCCTTAATTTTCAGTGTGAGTTTAAATATCCAATTCAGTGAACAGGAATATACCAGAAAATTCAACACCAGAACAGCAGAGAAACCTTTCACAATCTCAAGGCATCTGAAAGGGTCAGTAAACAACTGTTGTGGCTCTGGTCTGGACCTTCTTGTTTACACAATCTGGTGCATTATAGCATTTTTTGGAGCTGAACAGTTGAACTCTTCCAAGAGGATGTTTTATATAAGAACACAAATAACAAGATCACATTTAATCCTTACTCAGTAAATAAACCAAGACAAAAGCAACAACAAAGGTACAGCTTACATATTTCTCTCATTTTGCAACAATCTACTAGCAGATCAAAACAATAACCTCTAACAGGGGTGGCATTACATTACTTATGCATAAAGAGGCGTATGTGAAAACTGACCCAAAACTGAAGACTGCAGGACAGACCTCACATGGTAGAAATGAGGCCATTATCAGTGTTGGAAAGGACAGAGCACTTGAACATGCAAGTAAAAGCTGAAGTCTATGAAATAAGGGTCTCTGCTAAAGACTGCAAGGAGGGGAAAGTAAAAGATGAAAACTGTGTAGTAAGAAAAACTAGGCTCTTGGTCACATTTAGGAGGGAAGCAGCAAGAAAAGCCCAGAAATTCAGAAACTGTACCATGGAATCTTCAGTTTGTAACTATGCCATCATCAATGGAAAATTAAGCGCGTCCAACATTAAACTGCAATTCACTTCAGAAAACAAGGGGGGGAAACCCCAAACAAATCCAACAAAAAACCACCCCCAAGAGAACTCCACCACCAGAAAACTCAAAACCAAGGTATGAAGTCACATTTGTCAACTCACAAGTTGGGGCTCTCAGCCTGTGTTAAGTAGTGCTAAGCACATTGATGAAAGCTATGTTCAAAACTATTCAACTATTTCAATGAAAGAGAATCTGAAAAACATGAAGTTGAGTCTGAACTTCCAGAATGAGTACTGCAGTTCAGAAACAGCTATTATTTGTCTAACCTCAAGGCTTATTTAAAAAGAGACTATGGCTGCAGCTGCAGAAATGTACAAAAGCCATCATCATCTGAAAACAAGAAACAGGAAAAACCAAGTTATTCTGCAGTAGATTATGACTGATACACTGAAGTGCCCTGCATGGCTTCACAGCTGTAGCCTCATTAGCAACTACCATGTTCTGTAAGTTTTCCTGTCTAGATGAAGCAAAATCAGAAGTTAACTCAGTCTCTACCGAGCACTGGACTACACAATGCAAATGCTAAGCAATATTAAATGTGTTTAATTTGCATTTTGGGCCATTACAAGTACTGTTCAGAAAGCAATTCTGCTTTCACACATCTTGTAAAAAGATAGTGGAGTTACTTTAACACAGTAATCAAATGACTTGATTCTTTCTGCATATGAATGCTTAGGCCCAATAAAGAGGTAGCATGGTTTCAAGAGACTTCTACACAATGATCTAAAGACTGTGCAATTTTTTCAACCTAAATGGTTGACACATGCCTTTGCAAGCCGCTTTCGATTTCAAGGCTAGCCATCCTGTTCCTCATTCTCCAGGCCAGGAGACTGCACCTTGGGCAAATCACAGGAAGAAGACAGGATTGTGCTACGTATATGAAGTCTTTCAGATTACTGATTAACAAGAATCTCAAACAAAGGATACACACACTCCTCAACCCAAAGGCTCCAAAGAGAACCTTAAAAAAAAGCCACGTTACTCTTATCTAGAAAGGAGAAAAAGTAATTCAGAACCTAAACACCTTTGTGACGCTGTTCTCTTATACTGCAGGCAAGCAGTCATATGGCAATCTTGAAAGGGTATGTCTGAATTAAAAAAAATGACAGAAATTAAGTCACACAGGCATTAGCTTCGGTACTATGTACTACACCGATTGATTATGACTGTCTAATTTGGCAGCATCATTCTTCAAGAGCCAGGATAGAATAAAAAAGAAAGAAAACCGACATGGTGGCAGTCTGGCTATAATCCTTATTCTAGAAGGGTGAGCAACATTAGGAGAAGTGTTGAAGGGAATCATGTTGGTACTACATTTCTGCATATACGCTTCGGTATATTAGCCAACTTTACAGAGCAGGTTATTGCGTGCAGTTTTATAAAAGAGCAGCTATAAACTTTGGTATCTCAGAAGTCACAGATTTTTCCAGATTTGAGGATACGAACACAAAGCCTCACTCAAGCATTTCTGAGTAAACTTTTATCCCAAGAAGAGCAAGGACGTATGTAAGCCTCTTTTATCCTCAACCAGAAGCCAAATGTTGCTTCAAATTCAGCATTTCCAGTAAGTACGTTTTAATTGCTCAAAGCCATTAAAAAGCAGTTTGCTACAAAATGCATGCCATTCCCACACTATTTTCTACCCTTGATGTAGCACAAGCTTGTCATCACGCAAGTTCACACATCCTTCTACAGGGTTCATGCTGAAAGTAACTGCTAAGAGAGATAACGAGCACTTTTTTCCTGCATCTATGTGCAATACCTACAATGCTACTAGCTTACTAATCACAGCTTGCGGACACCGAATTGAAATCACACACCATCTGGGAAAAGATGGACAGAAACAGATGAAGATGCGAAGGCTTCACAACAGCCCCCAAACACCAAATACACCTAAAGCTTATACCGAAGTACCTGATGTACATCTAACACCGCTGTTTCCCTCTCATCTGGAAACCTTTGGCAGTACTCGCGGAAGCGCTACAGCAATAGCTACAATTCCCCACATGGCATCCTCGGCTTTCTCCGTCCCTCTTCTAACAACCAGGAAGCAGCAACAAATGCAACAAGCCCTTCAATACATACACGCTCCGCAAGTGCCGTCGCCAGCCACAGAAGGATCGGAGCGGGCTCAAGCCTGGGCGCGACCCCCGTGTCCCTACCTCTCCTCCCGACAGCAGGAACGGAGGGCGCCCCCGACCCCAGCCCTACCACCCCTCAAAGCGCTCCCTGAACCCGGCCACGCCGAGCCGCCGGGGAGCGCCCGCTGCCGCTCTTCCCGCAACCCGCAATGGTCTGGCCATGCAACCCCCACCCCCGGTACGGGTCCGCACCCCGGCGGTAACTCCGTGCGGCAGCAGGTGCGCGGCGAGGTCGGGCCGGGGCAGCGCTCACCTTTGCAGACCGGGGAGCTGGGGCTCTTCCTCTCCGGGGAGCTCCTGCCTTGCTCCGGCGAGTGCCGCCGGTGCCGGACCCTGCCCGCCGCCGTAGCGCTGCCCTCGGGCAGCGGAGGCACGGGAGAGGAGCACGGTGAGAGCCCGCAGCCCAGCGGCGGCGGCGGAGGAGGCGGCGGCGGGAGATGGTGGGGCCGCGGGGGGCTGCCCCGCGCTCCGCC
>JANRGW010042332.1:0-43774 GCA_024733675.1 Psilopsiagon aymara
TGGTGGAAGGTAAGAATTCTTTTCCAGTTTTTTAGTGGACATATCTCAGCCACAGAAACTTATATATTGTGATGACAAGCAACGTATAAATTCCTTCTGTGCACAGAAAGGCAAGGGAACCAGTTATGAAAAGTGTCAGAGCTGATTCAGAGTGCAAAAATGAAGAGGAGAGGTTTTAATCAACTTTATTTCTGGTACTCCTCCAGCTGCAGGGGCAGTGCAGTTTAGTCATATCATGTAAAGACTGGGATTTGCCTCTTGCAACATGGAAATCACACTGCAGGCAAATGTGTGCAATACTGCCCTTCCTCCTTTGTAGGAGGCCACTGGCATAAAAAATAAGTGAACAAATTGTTTCTTTTACTCAACTAAAGTGTTTTGTGAACTAAGACTTGTTCACACACACGGCTGACCAATATGACATTTTGCTGCCTACTACACCTGTGCTGACATCAGAGCAAAGCAGCATAGTGGCCAACAGAATGAGAACTTGATTCCTGATGTATAAAATGAGCCCTTGTGTAAAGCACCTTGTGCAGGCAGAAGGAATGTCTTTTATGTGTCTCAAGTTTAACTGAGTGTCTCATCTAAGCTGGGTTACCTAAACTAGGGAGCTTATCCAAAATTTTTTGCAAATTTTATTTCTTCAAATGAAAATACTCATATTAAAGCTGAGCAACCCAACTATTGCAGAGGCAGGAGGAAGCCTAATGAGACAAAGAAAAACAAACTTCCCATAACTGAGTCATGCTGGAAGCTTTTTTTCCCCTTATGTCTGGAAATCTGAATGTTCAAATTGGTGCAAATGAAAGGAAATCCTGCTGGAGGAAAGGTGCTCCAGTAAGGCAGGGTGCTCTTGAAGAAATGAAAGGGCTTAAGGAATTCATGAAGGGCTGCATTCTGCCCCAGTGCAATGCAGTGGTTTTGCAGCAGGGATCTGTGTCTTTTCTACAAGTAGAAATGCTTGGATTAAAAATTAGGAGACAATTTGATGTCAGCTGACTGGTTCTCTTCCTCTCTTTGCTAGCAACTGCCTGTGTCTTTGATCAAACTGTTTCTCATGACATCTGTTTCTGGATCAGTAGACACAATGCTGTCAAACTTAGCTCTTCAGGATGTGCTTCTGCAGTGGGTTGTGATTTTACTGATAGGTAATGCCAAAGTAGGATATTTGTTCACTCATTGAAACCTGAACTTTCTCCAATGAAGCTGGAGAAAGGGCAGCCATTGAAAGGGCACTCAAATATGCTTCTGAAGAATATTTAATTACTTGCTTTTGGGGGACTAATTTTTCACTAACTGATGCACTCCATGGGCTCCTATTGATGTACAGTACAGTTGAAAAGTCACTTGGCTATGGCAGCTTTTTTGGTATGATCAGAGAAGGCTACACTAGAAGTACTCTCCAGACAGCCAGAATGCATCATTTTGTAGCAAAAAAAAAAGAGAATAATGTTGCTGCTATTTCTTGGTCAGAATTCTGTGCATGCTAAAAGGAGAAAGAACATACTGTTAGGAGGCTTGATACACCAAACCCTTTCTTCCTTCCTCTAAAAGGAACATGATTAGGATTAAACTTCAGGAAGTTGTTCAAAGTGGGATGGTAAGGAAACGGTGCTATAATTGTTGAATGTCCATATCAGCTCTGGAACCAGAATAAAGAAGGGTGTCAGCTTCAGTGTATTTCATGTTGTAGAAAGGCACTTCTGAAATTGCTTGTCCCTCTCTAAGAAAACTACTGTCTAACTTTATCATTCAAATCACAAACCATGGATTTTCCGTAATCAATTTTCATTCATAGTTTTGTGATGTTCAGAGCAGTGTAATTTTCTGTACAATTACTGCCTGTAGTTTTGTGAGGTCTGTTGATCACACTGTGTGTGTGGTCATGGTTTAGGTTGAGCTCAAAGTTATAGTGGTCACTAGAAACATAAAAAATACCAGATGGAGCCAAACCTGGGGGACATACATACAAAGTGGGGCATACAGCTCAGTATCTATATCCTCCTTTACACTATAGAAGAAGACGGAAGTTCCATGCAGTAAGCAGCTGTGGGAAAAAAAGAAAGTTCTTTACCACACATATGATAGAGATCTGCTTTAGTTCAGAAAGTGCAGGTTTAGGTTTCAGGGAAAGTTCTGTTAGCTATTGTAGTTCCAGGTATTCTAGAAGAGTCTGGTACCACTAAACAGTACAGCCTCACTAGCTTCAGTGCCACTTCCCTCAGTAAATCCTGTGGGTTCTGCCTTTGCATGTATTTTGGTTTGTCAGTACTGAATTTACCTCCTTTCAACTTCACTGTATTAAAATGAGATAGGGTAGGATGTAGTTTGTCTATCCTGCTTGTTATCTCTCCACTCTGAGATAAGCAATCTGATCTTCAAGCAAGACATGGTCCTACCTTGAGCAAAAAGTACAATCATACAGAATTTATGCTACACTGTATTCGGGTTCTAAGATCATTGAGATGGGAATAAATATGACATAGCAGTTTCTGAAGAAAGGAACAAATGGCTAGTAGATTATCTATGGAATAATATATAATATTTCATTGATTAATAAACTTTGTCAAGGTTGCACATTAATCTTCCAGTGAAATTGATCACTTCAGTGAACTAACAGCACTATTGATTTCAAATCGACTCACCAGCAAATGCATAATCATTGTTTGTTTTCTCAACTGGATTCCAACTTCCGGACATAATTACTATGCATAAGTACTTACCATATTACTGCTGGAAGAAATTATTTGCTTTTTGTGCCCATATAATATAGTTTTTGGTCCTTGAATGAATGGCTCAAGTTTTTAAATGCTGGCTCTAACAACTACTATTGTTTGTACATGCAGCACAACTGATTGTATTTAGGAAAACAAAGCAGTCTATCTGGACCATTTAGATATTAAAAAGGCTTAAAAGACAGTAGAAGAAGTACATGAATGTTGTTTACTCATTTATTGACTACTCCAGTCTTTTCCATATTAAGAATCTTTAACATACTTCATACATATATCACTTTACACAAAATTCTGTATGAGTTTTAGTTAATTGAAATATTTTCCACAACACTGAGAAGTTCAACAACTAGCTAGTGCATAAAAAGCAGAACACAAACATGGCTCAAAAGAATCCAGGTTAGTTATCTCACTGACTGTAGTGGATAAGACAAACAAGTAGTAAAAAAGATGGAAAGTTTATTTTGTTTAAATTACTTTCCTGTAAATACTGAAAGAGTTTCTCTGCAGTCAGATGTTCAAACATAATTTATAAAAAACCCCAGCACTGCAATAACTTACAAACGACCAAGCAAACATCAATGTGTAGCTACTCAGACTTTAAGTGACTAAATTTTGGGGGAATTTTTTCCTAACTTAATTACTTTGCAGCTGGAGTTTTACAGAGATGAGAAAATTTGAGATCTAGATTAGAGCTACATGTATTGCTAAATAATTATGGTTTATTTATTTATTAAATAATTAAAACCAGACAGATAACAATTGTAAGAAAGACAATGTTGTGCAGTAATTAAGCTCATGTCAGCATTCTGTTAGTTGCCCTGGAATACACCATTACACCATTAGTGGTTTGCTAGCAGAGTGCAAAGGGTGTTTCTCTGCTTTCTTTCTTTGTGGCAGGACATACCGCAATCTGCTTTTAGCCTTAAGTAAAAAAATATGATTCTTTTTCATGAGTCTCTTGGTCTGGGCACTAGGTGAAACAGTCAATGTTTTGCCCTTCTCTTGCTCATCCTTCTCCCTTTGCCAGATACTAGGGGAAAAGAAGCCACTTACCTAGAAATACCAGGAGTCTGGGCAACTTTGAAATACCGTGGCTATTTTTGGTACATCTGGATGATAAGATGGTGAAGAGATTAATTTAGCTCTTCCAGTTTGGAAAACAGACTCTACCAACTAATGCAAATTATTCTTTAATATGTATAAATAGGAATTGTACATCATTTCCAAGGAGCAGAGGTGGCTTTACTATATTTGCTCGAATGCTTTGAGGTGGCTCACATGCCTTCATGGAGTTGGATCTAAATTTAAACAGCAGACACTGCAACAATGAAAACTTATATATGACCAGAAAAGGAATCAGTAAAACCTGGTGCATTATCCAAGTATCTCAACCATGCCCAGAAAGAGCTGGGTTCCACAGAATGGGGTAAGAAAGTCAGTATATTGAAAGAGAGTCACTTTGAGCTGTGTACAGGGAACCAATCACTGGCCATAGCGATTGAAATTAAGTTCCCACTTTTTTCTAGGGTTTGCATTTGTGTGTGTGTGTGTAGCATTCTTTGCCTAAAAACTAGGGGCATGTTCCCTCCCTGGGCTATCTAGAGCCGTGCAGGTGAGCGCTGAGCACCTCCTTTGCTTTGATAAGTGCTGTTTCAGCTGATGTTTCCATGTGAGGATGCACCCCTTTCCCTTCCCAAGAAGTGCTTTCTGCAGAGGTGACTGATCTGGAGGTGGGGATGATGATGTAGAAATTGGTATCATTTACTTGATATGTCTGTGGGGAATGGCAGCCACCACTGGTCTGTTCCCCAATTATGAGAGCTCTGCCCAGTCTCTTCATTATGTATACAAACTCCTCAGCAGCCCCAGCCGTCACAGCACTGGTAAGGATTATTAGTCCCTTCTGAGAGCCATACCTCTCCCCTGCCAGATAGGACAAAAATCATCAGAAATGCAACCGTTTTCAGAGATTCATTTGCATAATGAAGCAAGAAAAACCTTAATTTCCTACCTATTATTAACAACAAAAGAAGTTTGGAAATATACTTTGTATCTATGATGGTATTAAAACACTTTTTACACTAGCCCAGCCTCTATACTGTAAAGAATTTCATCCTATGTGGCGCTCGTGTTCTACATTTCTGGTTATAAGCTCCAGCAGCTGGGAGGCCAGCTCATGGTTACTGGCTCTTCTGCAACTTTGACTTATACAGGAGCTGTAGATCTCATCAGATGACTGGTATAGGCAGGTAAGGAAAGCAACATTTTCCACTCCTTCAGCAGAAATACTCAAAGCTGAGCCAGCAGCATCTTTAGTTTCATCCCTGTTCTAGGAACATGGCTGTCAGAGAGCTGGCCTGAAAACTATGCAGGCGGCATTTTATGAAATTATAATAATAGTGGTTTCCCACAGGCTCTTTATAGTCTATAAATGGGAGCTGTTGCATGGCCTTTGTCCCAATCCCTTCAACAAACGCCCCTTATTAGGATCTGAGCCAAGTTGTCTCATTTTCTTACATAAACCAGCTGACAGGAATAGGAGTTTTTTTGCACCTATTTTCAATACACTGGAACAGCCTAGATAATTTTTGAGGGTTTATATCCTTTGAAAAAGTTGCCAAAGTATCGTAACTGGGACCTAATAACTTGAGAACTGCTCTAGACTACTCTAAAAAAGTAATTCTTTAAGTAAGTTGCAGTATGACATATAGTTCTTATACTAAACTGCAAGAGAGGGGCCAATAGCATGGTAATTAATATTCACACCATCTTTGCTCTTCACATTTCACTATAGATATAATACCCATCAGAAGACCTTTTTCACAGTAGATATGCACATATAATACAGGATTCGATACAGCTCCTTTGAAATTAATGTGGGTCTGCCTGTTCTCTTTGATGGGAACTGGAATGCGTCTGTAGTAATCATATCCCTTAGCACAGCTCACCTCTGCCTGCCTGGGAAAATAGATGGACCCTGCAGCCTGCGATAAATTTTAAACGTTTCAGTTTAAACATATTCTAAGCCAGTAACTGCAGACACCATTGTGACACCATTTCTTTTTTTTGTACTGCCTTAGTTTTAAGAGGGAAAAAGGATTAAAACTAATGTTTAAGGCTTCTTAGCACTCTAGCTTCACTCTGAGCACTCATGAGCTCCATTTCTGCATGTTACAGCATCCTTTCAACTTCCACAAACAGCAGCGAGGGGGTGTGTGCTGAGGGGTGTGTGTGATACGTTGCCGAATAATCCAAATTCAGCCACTTGTGAACAAAATTGAGTGTTTTTCTTTCTCTCTAGCATTCTGTGACAAAACTGGGCTATTGTGACAAAACTTGGGTATTGTGAATTACACAGGTAGAAATTGAGGGACTACATATAAAACTGTGCATATTGGAAGTATTACGAGAGGCCTAGGCACCACAGGATTTATTTTTAATTTTGGCAACTTCTAAAAGCAACAAGTTACAACCAGTGTATGCAGTATTCAGCTAAACTTCTGGGAATCAGTTTACAAACCTCTGTGCTTGACATACCCCATTCCTAGGAGCAATAAGCTGTTATTTGTAGATGGCATTGGGGAACATGGCTGAAATGCACATTTTTGGTTTTATATTCTCTGCACAGCTTGAATTAATAGTGGTCATGTGCTTTGTCAAATGAGTTATTGTGTCTAATGGCTGACTTTAAAATACCCAAGGAAGGACAGTTGAAATGAAAAGCTACTCTAAACAGAAATTGACATTTTACCTTTGAGCTGTGTCTCAGTCCGTATTTCCTTTACTGAGTCAGTGGGTCTGTTGTAAACTTTGTCCAAAAGAATTTTATGTCCTTCATCGAAGAAGTATGAGCATAGGATTGCTATGGAAGTGGTGGAGCCTCCAACATTGTACCTTTTTAGAAATTAAAAATATTAAGGCAACAATTGAAAATTTGAGACAGACAGTAAATCTCCCTTCCAAGTATTTTTCCTTAACATCAGTACTGAAAGGGCTTATGGCTGTATATTTTTACGTTTACATTAATTCTCCCCCATCAGCATGTGTACATTTATCAGAGAAACAAAATCCCATCTAAGAGTTTTGGACTGTTATTGCCCACAATTGACTTCAAACGCAAACATAAAACCAAACGGTCTCTTTTTTTATCTTGATTCAACTTGGAAAAAATCAGAAAGTAAGCAAAGACTCTGAATTTGCAGAGAAGCATCAGATTCTTGTTATTCTTCTACTCTGAGTAACCCATGCTGTTACTGACATATGCAGCAGGAGAAAATGCATGAGCCTTATTTAAGAAACATGTTTGTAGAATGCTGTGTTCTCATTTCCTGCTGCACACAATGGGGATACTTGGTGTTTGGCACCTTATAATATCATGCCATTTCTTTTTGTGCCTAAAGACTGCGTTAGCTGCTTCATATAGGTCAGTCATGTTTGCATACTTTGGTTGTAGTTTAATTTCATACCAGTCTCTGAAGACTGAATTCACTGAGGAGTCTGTCATTGGAGAGCCCCTGCTATGAATACACAGAATGGAATACCAAATTATTTCTTGTCTGTTCCTTTTAATTAATAGTGGAGCATATATATATATATGCTCTATAGGGATGCTGGGGAGAGGCTCTTCATTAGGGACTGTAGTGATAGGACAAGGGGTAACGGGTTCAAACTTAAACAGGGGAAGTTTAGGTTGGATATGAAGAAGAAATTCTTTACTGTAAGAGTGGTGAGGCACTGGAATGGGTTGCCCAGGGAAGTTGTGAATGTTTCATCGCTGGTGGTGTTGAAGGCCAGGTTGGACAGAGCCTTGGGTGGCATGGTTTAGTGTGAGGTGCCCCTGCCCATGGCAGGGGTGTTGGAACTAGATGATCTTAAGGTTCTTTCCAACCCTAACTATTCTATGATTCTATATACAGCCCTGGAGATGTTTGTGCTTTGATCACTCCTAGTAGGAGATAAATATAGTGCTTTCCTATAGGTGATATTCCGAGTGCCTGGTACAGAAATTCCTTCAAAAACTTGCTAGAAATTATTTTTATTCAGTCCAGTCCATAACTACATTTTTTCACCTTCAGAAAATGATTAGACTACCAAGAAAGCCTCTCTCCCAAAGAGCGAAGCTACCCCTTTACTCTACAGTATCTGGGAGCTGTATGCTGGCTTCACACTGTGACTGGCAAGAACTGAAATATGCTTTTTCATAGCGGTATGATGTCACAAGGTCCCACTGCTGCTCCTGCACAGCTCAGGAGGCAGCTAGACCCAGCAGAGCCATGTCTCCCATAGCTACCATCATAGCTGGAGTGAGCGGCAGGCAGCTAGTGCAATGCTGGAGGGCTTTTCCTGGGAGTCTCTTGCAGAGAGTGAAACTGCAGAAAATTTAGTCAGTAATAATGACTGAGCAGTTGTTAGAAGTTTAGCTTAACTTCATTACAGACTTCTTGTGTGATATAAAGGAAGCTGTTTAGTTTACCAGTGTCTCTTCTCAATGCTATGAAGGTTAAAAACCAGAAGTTCATGTGTGGGGCAGCTGTTCCAAGGAGGAAAACTTGTAAGACAAGGAACATTATTTGTTATGGTTAATCCATGCAAAACTGAAATTATCAGTCTTGTCTTAAAATTGTAAGAAGGTTTAGGGAGAATTTCAGGAGGTAAAATGTTTGGAGTTCTTTTCTATATGCTTTCAGAGACTGGGTCTTTTGTGTACGCTCAAAGGGCTAGAAATGCATTAAATATAAAAAAAAATCCCCAAAAATCCAAACCAAAACCTAAGTAGCCCAAGAAAAGAACTATGATGATATCAGTTGGTACCTGGGACATGATTTCACTGCTGGTTTATTACCCCTGGCCCTATTATGAGTTTTATACTGTGAGAAAACTGGGACTAGAATGAGTAGCCCCAGTCCTACCTCAAGTCTATTGGAAGATGGTGGTGCCTTTGATGAATCTGAATTCAGTCATGGGTGTGTTTTGTTGATTGCTGCCCTGCCTCCTCTGCTCAAACAGTAGGATATTTCTCTCTGCTCTTATTGCCTTGCTCATCTTTTCCTGCATGTGCTGCAAATCCCAGAAGAATATTAAGAAGTCCACCAAATAACAAAAGCCCCATGGTGGCATTGGACATTAACAATTATAGCATTAAAAATGAAATCTTTCAAAAGCCTTCTTTAGTTGATAATGGTAATGTTCTGGGCTCACAAACATCAGGTCTGGACTAAAACAAGGAAATTATTTACCTAAACGTTGTATGGAAATGTGTATTTGTGATATTCATCTGCTTTATAGCTGGCAGCAAATGGATCCTATCTTCTGGTTCACAAAATTTGGAGCATTGTTGACACACTGGAGTGTCCAACAGAATCCTAAATTGAGAGCAGGCATATGAAGCTGTATCTTGGAGCAGCATCATCTAGGAGTGCTACAGTACCTTTATGTCACCTTTGCCTTCATGCATAAGGGTCATTCTGTACAGAGCTGATTACCCAGGATAATACAGCATTGCAGATATGGCAAACTAGATGTTGTAACACAGCCTTACTCATGGTCTGTTTTTTTGACTTCTCAATCACTTGACCACTGCCTGCAGCGAAAGATTTATTTAAGCCATATATATAGATATTTATATGTATAACTAATACAAGGCACATACAGAATTTGATTAGAAATAAATCAGAGAAAGAAAACAGATGTGACATCCAGGATTGCGTTCTGCAACATATTTCCTAAATTTCCCTATTTAGTTCTGAACATCTCAAGTGATAGTACAATTTGTTTTGAGACATACTTCCAGACTGTTATTGTTTTCCTTGGCTGTTTTCCTTTTCTGATTTAATCCCAGCAATTTTAGCGTGTAAACAGGACAGTAAGCCACGTAAAGCTAATTCACTATTACAAATAAAATGCTGTTTGGATAGAGCTTTGGTTATTTGCCATTCAAAGGTTTACCTCATGTCTATGATTAATGCATCTGTGTGAACAATTTTCTTCCAAACATGCTCTACCAGTAGGTCAGACACCTGGCTTAGAAGTTCACAGTCTCCAAACATATCGAATCTCAGATAGCCGATGTTGTTTTCAAATACATTTGTCTGGAATGAAAATTTAATCAGATCTTCAAATACTTCTGGGGAAGGGATCTGAAAGAGTTTGGAAAAACAAAACATAATTTGTTGGCACTGAATAGCTTGGCACAAGATTTAAAAATAATTATGAGGGTCAAGTTTAGTCCAGGTGGGATATATGTAAGGAATGTGACCAAGTTTGAGGAATATAATAAACGATATTCAGATTTTTGCATATCAAACATAGGATAGCATTGGCTACTGCATTGCTTGCCCAGCATCAGTAACATGCCCAGAATCTGGATCTGGCACCTATTTGTCAGGACTGAGCTTATTTTTCAAAAATACAAGAATTCCCTTAGATCAAAGAAGCTGAGAAGGCTGTAAGAATCCTCCCCCAGCCTGCAGCGTAGGCCACTATCCCAGGCCTGATACCCAAGCCTACTTGTTTTATTTAGCAGTTCTTTCTAAATAAGGTATTTTCTAAATAGGGCTCCCCTCTAAATAAGGACTTTTATAATCTCCTGACAAACATCTGCTGGCTACAGGTGAGGCTGGCCCCAGCCCCTTTTCATTAGCCAGTGCCTCTGACAGTGAGAAATCTCATGTGTTGGGCATGTGCTAGGCTACTCAGGGGGCAGGCGTGTTAAATCTCTCTTATGGTGGCCATGTGCTTGGAGTCTCACGTGTTAGGCTGTGATTTGCATACATGTGTCTGAAAACTCTCCTTCAGCTTAAGAAGAAAAGACTTTGGGATATATATGACTTACGTGACTTTCAGCAGTTTGGCCTTTTCTCCTTAGGGTGGTTGTGAAAATGATTTTATACTTGTTTTTTTATCAATTGCCCTCTGCCATAGCTCAGCCCCAGACAATCCATTCTTTTGCATCCCAAAGAACAAAGAGTCAGCAGTAAGCCATGTGCTAGAAGGTGTTCTCCCAGTCTGCAACAGACCCTAAAATTTGGAAGGCATTTGGGCTTTCTGCAGCTGTAGAGGAGTCAGGCAATCTGCTGCCCTACATGTAGCGCTCTGGGGTGGGGATGTGCTCCCTCCAAAAGCAGGTCTGCCACAACAGAATGAGGGTTTGCAAGGTGTGTGAATGCAGCTGTATTTGACATAGCTCAAGCACTTTACCTTTACCTGGGGAAAAATTACCCACCAAATCACACTTTTAGCTGCCCTGAGATTCTTCATGATTCAGTGCCTTCTGTATGCCAAAATTTCAAGTATTAATTTAAAAGCTCTATTGGCCAGTAGTTGTTGATGTGATGGTAAGAGCAAACTTTACTGAGTCCTTTTCTGTACACTCCTTTCTCACTGTACCTTGTGGAAATAACCATTATATATGGACTGTAAACATCAGTCCAGCACTACTGAGTTTGTCATTTCCAATCCACTTCCCAGTGACAGCAATGCTACTTGATCTGCCCACTGTACTTTGATTAACAAATCAGTTTTGAAGAATACATCCAGCACGCATTGCATTGTTCTGACAGAGCTTATATCTAGTTCAGAGGTACTGGTCCCCCCAGGAGAAAAAAATCATCACTCATTGGTAGCATCTATAAATAAAACTGATGTGTTACTTTCAGCCATTTACTAATGATATTTTAACTGAGCACACATTTCTTAGCTCTGTCTCCAACAATAATTACTAGGTGCATACCCATTAGGATGTTGATTAAGAATAACTTCTTTGTCTATGTGTGGTAATTTTTTTTTCAACTTGTTCTTTTACTGTGCTGAATCACATGTTCACTGAGGACTTTAGTACTTGTTAGCAGTGTTGCTAATTTTTGGAAATTCATTACAGATTTTAAGGTGAGAGGGTTGCTTTTAAAGACTTGGGACTCATGGGGTAAAATTAATATACAACGATCTCAAAGAAGCTCTTCTTTATCTTCATAGTTGCAGGGAAGGCATAAATATACCAATTCTAAAGGCTCTAGGACCGGAAGTTACAAAAATGTAATTTTGGGGGCGTAAGCCCCCTAATTTTTAAGCAAAAGAGGTGAGTAGGCTGGACTGACAGTAGAGAGTTACTATCCCGAAAAACTGCAGTTTCATGACACTGGCACACAGGCCATGTGCTGCCAGTACTTAAGGAGGTAAGTTTAGCTTCAGAGAGCAGCAGCACACTCTTCTTTGGAAGGCAAGACTGTTTGCTGGCCAAGGACAAGCTGGGACAGAATGCAGCTGAAAGTAAGATCTTGCTGCTCAGTCAACCAACATTTACCTATAAATTACTTGATGTTAAATACAAACCCTTAGGTGCCTTAGTAAGAATACTATAAGCAATGTGGCTAAACTAAAGTATCTCCAAGCTAACACCACTTAAGCCAAGGAAGAACTGGTTTTCATTAACTATATAGGGCCTCTAGCCCTATTCTGCAGTCCCCTTCGACAAGTGAGTGGCCTAACCAGAATAAGTGATGTGACACAAAATAGGACCTAGAATGTTGCCTTAGGACTCATGCATGGAGTCTCATCCCTGAATCTGCCACTAGCACATAACCCAATCATAGGCAAACTACTTTTCCAACTATGTATCTCTTTGCTCTCTTCTCCCCTTTTACCTCTCCCCTAACTTGTTTTATCTGTTTAGATAGAGACTGTACTTTCACAGCTAGTTTTGCACTGAGCATTGTAACATATCTCTGATTTCCACTAAGGTTGCTAGTGCTGCCAGCTGCCAGCTGGCAAATGTTATCAGCCAATATCCTTGTGCCACTGCAAATCCTGAGACTGGTTTAAGAACCATGAGATCTCGGGGACTGAGTGGTGGGATTGTGCCTTTCTTTCTTGGAATAGCCTTTGGATTCTGCACAGGCTGGAATGGAACTGTCCATCCTTGTAGGTCTCCCAGCTCAAGGCCTGAGCAGGATCAGCTATATCTCTGACAGCCAATTCTCACTTGCTCTTAAAAACACCCATATCACTGGGTGATTTCTGGGCAATCCAGTCTAGTACGTCACCAGTCTTACTATTACAAAGATGTTTTTAACATCTAGTGTAAACAGCCTAAGTTCACTACTTGCCACAGTTTAAATGCATTACTTCTTGGCCTGTTTACCATGGAAAAGGGAAAAGATTATTCTCTTCATATTTGAAACAGCCTGTTATGTAACTGAGGACTATTATAATATCTTCTCTCAGTTTTCTTCTTTCTGGAATAAACAACTCAAAACTTTTAACTTTTTCAAGATTACTCTTATTCAGTCTCCTATTTACTCCTTTCCAATTTTCTGCTGTCCCCCCACTTGAGGAACATCTGTCCAGAAAAGCATTGCCCAAGCCTGCACATTATATACTCCAGCTAAATTTTCTTTAGAGCTGAGTGTAGCAGAAGACTTCACATATTTTAGTGATTATATTCCTCCTTATCCATTCCAGTTTGTGGGTTATTTTTTACTGCAACAAATTGATTCTGTTAACTTGTGTTCAGTTCAACCTGTGAACTCTGAAGAACCCATATACTTTTTTAACAAGACTCCCCACAAACAAGCTGTTTTCCTCCCAGAGCTGTGCAGTCAATTACTATCACCCTAGAAACTGTGTGAGAACCCTGCATGTGTTCTTATTTAACCTCATCCTTCTTTTCAGTGATCATTTCTCCAGTTTTTTCCAGAACTATAGCTTTGAATTCTAATCCTGCCCTCCATTGTGCCAAGACAACCAGGATTTGTGTGGGGGTGGGGGTGGGGAGTGTTACCACAAGCAAAAGCTGAAACCCTCTAGGACAGTGCTCTGGAAAGGATTAAAAGAGGTTATTCAAGGCTTTCAGCCTCCATTGAGGAAGTGTAGGGCAGAGTGAGAGCTGTACTTCCACCCTGCAAAGGATGGCACTACAAAATGGTGTGTAAGCCTGCTCTGACAATACACATACTCATTGCAAGCCGCTGAACTACCACGAATACGAATTGAAAAAGGTGAAGCGTCAATGAGAGTTAAACATAAGACATCTTTTTGGCTTGCATGAACTTGTACGATTCCACTGACTTTATTGTGGTTGTGTTGATATATATCAGCATTGTATGGGCCCACAACAATTTTGTTCCACCTGTTAGCAACAGGTGTAGAAATTTTATTATCCATCTTGACACTTTGAGGCTGAGTATTTTGATTTCACTCATTTATGAAGGGACATCATAATCAAACTACACTACTTTCTGGTGAAACATCTGTAACTATTTTCTCCTTCAGCAAGTACAATACTCTGCTATAGATACATATTATTTGTCTGAGAAAAGGACTTCAAATGGAGGAACAATTTCTCTTTATAAAAGAATAATTTTAGTCTTTTACTCTGATCATAATTTAGAGCCTCTTATCTAAAATATTCATACAAAAATTCTTTCCAGTGTGAAGACTGCAATCAAAGTATTTGAGCATTATCAAGGAGCCAAAAGAGTCATTCAAAGAGAGTCTTGTCACTTGAAATTAACATAGCCGCATATACTAAAATCAGGCAGCAGTTCTTTTGTACGTAGCCAACATTACTCAGATATTCATGAACACAAATGTTTCAGTATGTGAAGTAAGGTATGACTGAAGAGAGGCAAACATAGGAATAAGAAGTATGAATTATTGAACTGCACATCAGCAAGCTTACAGACTTCTGCCTTATAGGCAAAATGCTATGTTCTGAATCACAAACAATATATAAAATATTTGCCTCTGGGAAGTCTGACTTTGGAAATGGTATTCATGCGGCAGAAAACTCTGGCTAGCATTGACCTTGCTGCTATCGTAAAGGAGACATATTCACTACCCATACTATGCTTCAGCAGCTATTCCAGTGTAGCAGATGCAAAGGTCTACATACATTTCACTTGTCTGTCTGCTATGTCCCATCTCATCCTTCTTGAAGTTATTCATCATCACTTTCACTTAATTGTGTTGGATCTGCTTCACTGTCAAGGTCATTATTGAGAAAATCCCACAGTTAAGGGAAAGGGTGGCTTGGAAGGTAGGTAGCACAAGAAGAAAACTAGCTTTTAGGTGCTGGAGGAATAAATATGATACAGATTAAAAAAGCTACCTTGACAATTATAGGACTGTAACAAAAAAAAAAAAAAAAAAAAAAAAAAGCCCAAGTGCAAATAGTGCCATCAGGTAAGCTTCAGTGTAATCTTACAGCATTTGCTCTCTGTATTATTGGTAGGGGGTATTCCTGAAATATTCCATAGAAAGCATCCCTCTTGGCTATGCAAAAGCAAGGCAGGAAATGAAGATACTTTTGCTGCCCAGTGGTGAATATGTGGAATGGGTGATTTTTCTTTTACATCTATCAAAAGGAAAAGCCTTCACTTCAGTAATTTCGGTGTCTTCGTTTACTCACTCCTTCTTCTTCAAATGTGTTAACATCGCACTCTTGTCTCTCTGTCTCTCAATTTCCTCAAGCACTGGAGGGAATGTATAGGCCTTTGGAAACTATTTTAACTTCCTAAGAGACCCTATGCTTCTCCTCTGCTATTTGTACATTATTTCGCCTTAAAGAACTCTCACTTTTGTCCTGATTTTCTTTTACACTGATGTGATCTCTTTCTTACAGATGTATTTCCAGTATCTTCCAATCATTTTGCTTGACAAAGAACTGAGGTAAACATAGGCATTAATTAGTATAGTAGCTTTTTCTCATTAGCTCTCTTAGGATCAGAATTTCACATCATTTGGCAAACAAGATATTTGTCCTGCATATCCTGTTCTCAACATTCAAGGTCTGAATAAAGGTTTGAAACAGCCTACAATACCCATTAACAGCCTTTCAGTGAAAGCAGTGACTTATTTGCAAGATTGGCCTACTCTGTAGAATGGGAAGAAATTATGATGTATCACTACTGATATGTTGGTAATAATTTAACAGGGACCTCTGTCAAAAACATCCTTAGAGTGAAGCTTTCTAAATCTGAGAAATGTAGGCAGGATAAAGAATGATGAAATAGAAAAAACATTTAATTTATTCATTATTTCAATTTAAGCTTAGACGCAAGAATGGGGCCAGCATCTCTGGGTTAACAAACTTCAAAAACATGTCTTCCCCTAGCAGTGTTTAGACTTTGTCCTTAAACTTATTGTTGGAGATGACACCTCACTTTAAATCATGCATACCAAAAACGTCAGAGGGTGGAAGCTCACTGATTTCCTTCCCCAGGAAACATTTAAGTTACCTGACACTTGGTATACTCTGGTTCATTGCAAAGGCAAATTCATTCTCTTCAGAAAGCAATTTTATAAATCCCTAGAGAAAAGACATCTCTGATAGCCATGCTAGAGCAGTAGCCAGAAAGAACCTAACTCCATCCAAGAAAGGGATCAGTTTATCCTAACCATCCTTTAATTTGAAGATGGGATTTTAGCAAGTGCTCCTGGGAGCTCTAGCCAGCACAACAGACAAGAAAGATTGCCAAGGCAGACCAGTGCATAAATACCCAGGCTCAGAACAAAGCACAGACTGTTATGCAAACCACACAGCATGGGCAAAAGTAGATTATTAAAAATCAAGTTCTCCCTGGGGTCACATAACTTCCACACAAATACTTCTCCCAAAGTATTTCTAGGTCACTGGGAAACTGCCTGGTGCTGAGCCTGAGATACAATCAGAACAACTTTCCACTATCACTACCAAAGGAGCTGCTTGTTATTCTTGTGTAATACAAGTCTGGCACAGCAATTTTATATAGAAAAATCCATTGAAAAGTATGTGGCTGCATGTGTTGTGGTGTATGCATGTACCCAGGTCCAACCAAACTCTTCTTAAATTACGAACTTGGTTTGTAACCAGTGGGATTCTGCATTAATTTATTATAGCTTGAAAAGCCATAGCACTGAAAGAGACAGGATTATAAAGACAATGAGATATCTTCCCTCTAACCATGAAGCCCAGCATATTTGCTTGTGCAGATGGCAACTGAAAGAAATTCACAGCTTGAATGTTGTTCTCAAAATGCATGCATCCAGAACGATCATCTACTACCACAATATACTACTTCGACTTTCCTCCAAAATCCACTCAGTCACTGGGTTTTCTTCCGGGTACATGCAAATCATGGTAGTTTTTATGATATGGCCCAGAAATATGATATCTGACTCAGTACTCCCATTCTATCTGGCATCAGCATAGCTGGATTCAAGAGAACTGTACCTGTTTTGGCATGATCCCTGGGATGCTGTCCTTGGCATGTTGAGGGATGTAGAGTAATTTCAGGTGCTCATCATCAGAAAGAGCTTGCAAGTTGGCAGTCACCTTCCTGGCCAGCTCTTCTTCTGTATTAATCCTTCTATAGCTGTCTTTGTTGATGTTCTTGGTGAGGTTTAATGCTATAACAGCCCCAGCATTCACAAAGGCATAATTATCTGCTACAAGCTTGCCTACAGTTTGCAATGTCTGTGGCACCTGGGCACGCAGGTTGGCAATTTGCTGAGCTACAGACACGGCTTCATTGGCCTGGACAGTGATATGTGGCTCCACCCCAGACACACTCCATACTTTGCCAGTGACTGGGCTGAGCACTACTTGGCTGGGGATGGAGGCATATAGGGAACTGTTACCAACACGATATATGCCCACTGAGAGAGAACCACCGACTGTGGGCTCACCAATAACTGTGGCCCGGTATAGATCCTTCATAGAGCGAGTGAAAGCTTCAGCTGCTGACCCACTCATATGGCTTGTTAGGATGTAGATGTCCTTGAGGGAGCCATACCTCTTGCCTGTAACTTGTGGGAGAGTCCATACCTCTGTGCTGTGGGAGGTACTACGATCGAAGATGGTGTAGAGGTGCTGCCGAGGCTCAGACTCAAAGAAGTAGGAACATAGTATTGGGATGGCAGTGGAATAACCACCTGTGTTGTACCTCATGTCAATAATCATGGCATCTGTGTCCACCAGCTTGTTCCACACCATTTGCACCAGCTGGGGCCCAATAGCCTTCACTGTTTCTGCCTCAGCCATCATATCAAAGCGAAGGTAGCCCAGGTTGCCGGGCAATACCTCAATTTTGAAGAGTGCCTCAATGATGTAGCCCAACTCCTCAGGGCTGGGACTCATGCTGGGAAACTGTTCTTCTGGTGTTGGTTCCACATGACTGTGGAAGACATGAAGCCGATGGTCTCCCGAGGCCTCCTGCAAGTCACTGGTAAGCTGCGAAGCCAATGTCTCAAAGTCCACAGCTGACCGATAACCTCCTTGGGCCTGTTTAGTGCTCAGCCGAGCACTGGCCTTACCAGCCACTTCTGGGATGGCATAGTGAGCCTCCAGGAGTTGTCCAGTACTTTCCAAAAGTACTCGCATATTCTTGTGGAAAGCTAACACCTCTACTGCTTTCTCCAGTGCATCCTCAGCCAACACTATGGCGTCAGGCACAACTCCTCCACCCATCCAGCTTTCACCATGGTTGTCAATGAAGGTAATCACAGGAACTGTGATAGTCAGGCCACAGGTTATTCCCTGCTCAGGCTGCAGCAGAGGGAAGGTGCGGGTGTGTGAGAGGCTTCCTGCCGTGATCTCACCAATCAGTGTGGCACGGCCCAGGGACTGCATGAGGTAAGCAAACTCCTCAGCAGCTGTAGCAGTGTGGCGGCTGGTGAGCAGGTAGATGCCACGCTGAGCCCCATAGGACTGGCCCAGGAGTTCTGCCTGACTGTTGTGCTCCTGTGTGTGGTTGTTGCGCCTGTCATAGGTTGTGAAGAGATGGACAGGGCCAGCAGCAGGATCTTGGAAATAGGAGAGTAGCACAGGTACAGCAGAGGAGGAAGGGCCACCAGGGTTGTAACGTAGGTCCATGATCAAGTTCTCTGTATTTTGGAGGGGCTCCCACACTTTGTGGACAATATAAGGTCCCAGCTTAGCAAGCACAGAGGCATCTGCAAACTCATCAAAGCGCATGTAGCCAACATTGCCTGGCAACACTGACACCTTGAAGACAGTATCTACTAAGGCATGCAGCAGTTGCTCATTGTCAGGTAAGTTGGCTGCCAGTGCAATCGGCTTCTCAGCAGGAGGGACAGCAGCTTCACCTGGCATCAAGACTCGGACCAATAGGCGGGGGTCTTCAGATAAGGTCTGCATCTCAGAGTTGAGCTTGGTGGCCAAGTCCTCTGCTGACTGCACAGAAGAGAAGTCAGAGCTGCTGAGGTGCTGCAGCAGCACTGGCACTCGGTCCACTAAGCTGTAATAGTCCTTTAATATGTTTGTGAGGTGACTTAGGGTGCCAGGCACTGCTCTGCGTACTGCCAGGATGTCCAGAGATTTCTGCAAGGCTTGCTCTGCCTCAGTAGCCACACATGGCACCACTCCATTCACCTCCCAGCTCTGTCCACCCTTACTCAAGGGGCTCACAGATCGAGACACGGGAACCGTGATGTAGAAATTGGAGGGGCCAATACGCAGCTTCTGGATGTCCAGTGAGCCCCCAGCTGTCTTCTCCCCAACAGTGATAGCCCTGTTCATGTGCTTGAGAATGTAAGCCACATCTTCAGCCACTCCTGTGGTGTGGTGGCTGATCAAAACAATGACATCCTTGTCTTTGCTGTATCTCTGTCCCAACACCTTTGGAAGTGTCCATATCTCTGTGGTGGTGTTGGAGGGCCGATTGTATACAGTCTCAACATGCAGCATCTCGTCTGCTTCATGCAAGTATGAAATGATGAAGGGGAGACCAGAAATCTGTCCCCCAGTGCTGTGACGAAGATCTATCACCAAGGCAGATGTCTCTATCAATGTCTTCCACACCTTGTCCACCAGAAAAGCTCCAACTTTCTGCACAACTTCCTGTCCTATGATATAATCAATCCTCAGGTATCCAACATTGCCCTCTAGCTTGTCATACATGACCACATGCTCAATAAGACTAAGGAGTTGCTCACGAGTGGGGGAAGCTTCAGCTTCTTGACTGGGATCTGTATGTGGTGTTGGCTCATAGGAAATCACCAGTCTTGGGTCATTCAGAGCACCCTGCACACCAGCTGTCAAGACGTTGGCCAGCATTTTTGGATCTGGTATGTCCAGGATCTCCCCGCTCTTGATTGCTTGTTCAATGGCTTCTTGCATGCCCACTAGGTTTTCAGGATAGCAGTAGTTATCCAGAAGGACTTTAGCCATGTCCAGCACTAGAGTTGACTGAAAGATTTCCTCAGCAGGTATGCTGAATATGATCACTGCTGAATACAGGAAGAAATGTGCCCGGATCATTTTGTCTTTGAATGGAAAAGAAATGAAGGAAAGAAGTCAGAAGCTCAAGGTGAATGTAACTCTCCAGTGACTCTGTTTGTGGATCATACTGAACTCCCTGTGTTGAATCCAGGTGCACTGAACAAATAAAAACCTTTTGACCGCCTTAAACCTTTAATCTCATTAAAATGGAGTGCATCATCTGAAGTGCACCAATAGATGAAGTTCAGCTAGCTCCTTACTACTTCACAGCTCTCTTACGAAACAGTAATAAACTTCAGTCATCAAAGATGATCTTTCTTCATCAGCTAATTATTTCCAAAAGGTACTACATTGCCTGTTATAAATATCCTGGCTTATCTTGACAGTGGATTTCTTAAATGCAAATCTTGGATTTCAACCACAATTAGAACAGCAGTCATACAGTCTTTTACCATTATTTATGGAAAGCTTATACCAGGAGATTCTTCAGTGACTTGTTATATCAATATTCAAAGTTTTTTCAAAAGTTGTTGACAATATATTGTCTTTGGTGTTTTTCAGTCTCAGCTGCAAAGGACTGCTCTTACATTCTATGACTAAGGGCTCCAAACAAGGAACTTCAGACATTTAGAGCAGCTCATAAAATCCAAGGTAATGACAGCTTGTTAATTTCTGTGCTGAGAATTGCCAGCATTTTAAGCAGGACTTTGAAATACATTTGCCTCAACATAATTACAGCTAAATCTGAGGTGACTTTAATCTTCATAATTTGCACTCAATTAGGATTTACTTGTAATGCCGTTGAGTAACATATGGTCATGTCTGATGACAGCTTCCAGCCAATAGACTTTAGGCTCAACACACCAAAATAGAATGTGGGGGATTGTTTTCTTCTGCTCACAATATATTCAAGACCCTATTGTATTAAGAGTTTGAAAGAGGATCAGAATATGCAGGATGAAGCTTCAGGCTATATCCATGCGAGTTGTCAACATTCAGATCCCCAGTACGACACACCAAAGACACACAAGAACAGATTCTTGGCTTTAAGTCTGAAAAGAGCTGCCACCCCAGTCATTCTGCTTCCTGGAGGTAGCTGCAAGAATGGACTAGGGAATTTGGGAGGAGCATGTTTTTGCATTGTTTTCAAAATGTCACTTGTTCCTACATCTGAGTACATCTGGAAGGAAGACCCTAAAAACGGTCTATCCTGGCTGGGTGCACTGTTGCTGTCCTGTGTAAGTGTCATGTGTGAAGCTTGCCACTTACTTGATCAAAGCTTAGGGAATTCTTCTTTCTAGGTTATTCAGTTGTAGTAATAAAGGAGTTTTGTGAAGTTCCTTCCTTTAATATTTCTGTGTAGAAGTGGCCTTTTCTAAATATGCTGGTACGTTTCATCCCATGGTTGATGTAAACATGTATGTATGTATGCAAATGTATAAATGTAAATCCATCAAAGGGAACAATTAAATTGTTCTAAGAGTTCATTAGAGAAAGGACTGCTCTATAGCAAAATCTGTAAAACCTGATGTAATCACAGGTATTTCTGGCAACCAGGCTGGGCCATCACCTGTAAGAAACCCTAGTGTAGAAAATATTCCCACTTCCCTTGTCAAAGGAGAGGCCTAGAATATAGTTTAAACTGTTGATAATACATAAATAAGTAATTAAACTCCAAGTTCTGTTGAATATTCTTAATTTTGGGGATGGTTCTATATTGTGACAATGTATGATATCCATCACAGACCTAACTCCAGGGCAGTATCACCAGTTTGTATTGCTCTTGCTTTTTCTCAGCAAAGAATAACCCAGCACTCCAGGTCAAAGGTAGCTGGAATAAAAACTCTCCAGCATAAGAACACTTGTCTAGAAATGGTCTTTTGAGCCACAAGACTTATTGCCAGCATTACATCAACTCCTCTTGTTGCCAGCACAGTGGAGAGGACCCTGGGCAAATTGATCCCTATTGCTTTTCTAATCCATGGCTCTTCTGTCTGTCTAGCTTGAAAAGGTTTTGGGGCAAGGAATCTGTTTTACTACTTTAACATCTACTACACATACTCTACATTTACTTTCAACCTCTGATAGTGTCTCTAAATGCCATTGCCACAGGAGTAATTGCGCACACCATAGTGTATGTTAAGACAATCCATTCAGGATGAATGGATGAGACATTGTGCTTTATAAATCCCCAGTTTACTTCTCTGTGCACTAAGGCAGGGGATGTCTGATATAAAAAACATGAGCTGTGAGAACTAGATGATCTTAAAGTCCTTTCCAACCCTAACTATTCTATGATTCTGTGATTTGATGATTCTATGAATTAATGCATATGACCAAAAGGGGGATGATGCATAGATAATCTTAGTTCTGACACTTCTCACTTTGGAGTGCTTAACATTTTGATGTCAATTGCATTTTTTGTGTGTGTTCTAATGCCTTCCATTAACTTGGAAGGGAAGATCCATTTTAATTTTGTTATGATGGAAAAAAAAATCATAAAGAAAAAATGTGTATGATCTAAATAATCATAAAAAAACATATGTATGATCTAAAACAACAAAGTAAAAATGTGTAAACATGGAAGGGTTAGATATTTCATCTGCTGGACTAGGGGGCTGGGTTGTTTAATGTGCCCCCTTTTTGTTTCTTATTTCTTTTTTCCTTTTACTCCTGTTGGGCACTGGAGGAGGGCATGCCCAGCGGCCAAGGAGCAGAGTTACAAAATGGACCCATTGTGACAGGATTTGGGAAAAGTAGTACAATAATCCATGTTCCTAAGAATATGTCAGGATGGATCACTATTTCTGTCTTTCTTTAAGTAGCTTTAAGAATGCAGCTTCCTATCCCAGAAAAGAAGAATGACATTGCATGTTTGTGGAGTATACATTGTATTTTCTTTCTTAGTTCTTCAGTACACAGTACATAATGGACCCTTATATTTATATGAAACTCTTCACCAAGTATGGGATAATGGTAGAAATAAGGGAAAATTATTTACCATAAAAATTAGAGAAATTAATATTTTCTGTAATTCTTGAAAGTAATTCCATTGTAGTGTTTAAATCACTGCAAGCCTGATTTTTTTAGAAGGGCCTTCTTTTTCCTCTGTATTCTTTGCCATTTTCTGCTTTTGGAATAGATATTAATGAAGCAACAGGCATTTCTCAAATTACCTCAGTTCTAACTTGCTGTGCAAAGATGGTTATAGAGTGTTACAGATATTACACATGAGGTATTAACAATAACCTCATCTTAATCTGAATGTACCAGACATAGATGAATTTACATGAAGATCATACTCAGAAAGAAGACAGTAATAGACAATAATTGAGCATTTTTATTCAGGGCATGTGCCAGCTTCCATATCTAAAAGAGTTCTATATATCCACGGCTAAAGTCATTGTATGATAATTTTTTTTCCTAGCATCTAAGAAAGTATTTCCACAGATTCACAATACTCTTCTTCAGTGTGGCCTTATCAAGAGGTTAAAAATCATGACACACTAAAAATCATGAAATGCCTGTTTCCTGCCTGTGATTGTTGCAAAATCATAAGACTAGAAAAAGAATTTTTCTGTTTTTCTAACATTTTTCTGTGCATTTTATTATGTTCTAGAGATTTTCATATCAGGACTGGAAGCTGTAGCTGAGATTTCTATGAAGCTAGGGTTTTGAGAAATACATACAGGATTTTGATTAGTTATACTCAGTAAAAGCCAAGACATGGCAACACCCCACCGCTCAATTTATTTCTCAAGTTCAGATACATATTCTTCCTCATGCACTTTATCATTAGCACACAGAAACAAATCTAGCTTCACAATGAAAGTGTAGAACAAATGCTTTTCTCACCATGCATGGATAAAAAGCTAGTACAGCAAAAACCAGTATTTTTCCACACTGGATCTGTTCAGTGATCTATTTCTCTTGCCCTGAATTCAATATGACATATCACTTACTATTACCTTGGTAATTCTTTACAGATAGTTTTAGAAAGTAACAGTTCTTCCCTGTGTAGTGTGGATTCTTCACGCTTTGGATAATGACTATTTGCTTACTCATTTCTTGATACTTATAGTTCAAATTTTTATCAAACATATTTTTTAATGCAAATCTGCTCATTGAGCTCTGAGTACCTAAATCCAGAAAGTGACTATACCATCATTTCTAATTTCTATGTACCCCAAGCCAAATTCCTATTTTGATTTTAGTTTTGAGCTAAAATCAATAACTCAGGCCTAGCTCTAGCTTACGTGACTCATAAAAATTTATAATCCTTTAAAATTTGTCCACAAGTATTTCATTTTCTGACTTCCTGTGGGTATGAACTTCCCACATGCTATAAGAAGAGGTATTTTCTTTTATCTTCCCCAGACTAGTCTGCATGCATGGTCTGCATCATTCAGATCACATGTTAAAAAGTTTCCACAAGAGTGAGATTAAATGTTTTGCTATATGTTTTTTTTCTTATAGATTTTGTTCCAGTTCTCCATAGTTCTCATCTGCGGCTGATCTCATCATTTCCCATTTGGACTACTGAGCTGCAGTAGCAGGAGGCTCATCTGAAGGTGGCAGCAAGAGCAGTTTTAGCACTGGCAGAAATGCTAAGAGGATGAAGGTGAAATTTGGAAATTAGCTTTTGGGTTTAGTAGAAGTCTGTAATAGAGGCATATTTAAATTATATGTATGAATTAGAACTAATGTAAAGGTGATATGTGGCTCTTAAATACTGAGAGGCAGGGTTTATTAGCTCAAGCACAGGACTAAGCTAATGAAATATTAAATGCTTCCAGGGCTCTGGTAAGTATTTCTAGACAAACCTTCACTGCATTTTATAGATGTACAAGTCTGGGTCAGTCCTACTTCATGGCTGTCTGTAACAGGCATTACTGGATTGCATAGGAATGCTGTAGGACTGTCTTTTCTGTTCTGTTCTAGTACAGTTTGCTACAAAGGAAAACTTGTCCCTGAGTAGGCTTTCTGGGCCCCTTCATAATGCAAATAATGAATAATATCACCCTTCTATTCCTTATAATTCCTATGTCAAAAGAAGTATTGTTAAGTGTCTGTGCCTAATTTTTTCAGTTCTTATGCTGTACAAACAGAATCACAGAATCATAGAATAGTTAGGGTTGGAAAGGACCTTAAGATCGTCTAGTTCCAACCCCCCTGCCATGGCAGGGGCATCTTACACTAAACCATGTCATCCAAGGCTCTGTCCAACATGCATAGATTAAAATTATAGCTGTTGTAAATTTTCACTTCAAGAGAGTTCTTTAATGATTACATTTGTAATAAAAAAATATTTAAATCCAAAATGTGCTGGATTTTTGTTTTCTTCCCTTCCTTCCCCTTCCCTTTGTTTTTGACATGGACCAAGAAAGAGAAAAGGGAAAAAAAAGAATAAGAAAATGTATACTTTTATTGAAAGATTGGGGAAGGGTAGGAAATGTATATTCCCATTTTGAAACCTTTCTAATTTCAGCCGGGAGCAGGTGGAGCAGGGATGTAATAAACTCACACTAACCAACTCTGCTGAACAGATGAACTGTCATGTTGTAGATAAGCTGAAGATTCAGGAGGGCTTCAGGAAAATTCATTCCAGCAATCCAACCTGAAGTGATTCAGGAACATAGTTTTGAATTTTGGTCAGTAATTTTTATGGTTTTTTTTTTTTTTTTTTTTTTTTGTTTTTTTTTTTTTTTAAGGGAAACTGATATGCAGTCTTTTGAGAATTGGTGTATTATGTGTTCGTATTATACAGTCTGTATCCACTAGATCCTACATTTCTGGTAGATTTACATGTGTGTTCAGCTTGGTGCACCAGAGTTCACCCAAAATAAATAGTGAATATTAAACACTGCATCAAGGGCCCTGCTATCCTGAGGTTAGTATTTGAAGCAGCGAGAACTGCAGTCATCCATGGCAGAGGATGTACAAACACCCCTTTGTTTAGAGGCCAGCCATCATGTACAGCTGCCATCAAACTGATCTGATTCCTACAGACTGCGCTGCTGAGGGCCTCACACCTCTGATGACTGGTCAAATGCATCCTGGTGCTGTTTTCCAACACGATGACTTTGGATACAAGTGCCCAGCTGGTCTTGGGAGACCAGCTGTTGACATCTTAAGCTATGTAGGTTGTAAGGAACCACTGCTGGATCAGAAATTTTGATTGCCAGTCCAGTACCAAGGCTGTCAGGATACGGCTTGCTCACGCTGTGCCAGCGTCAAGGCTTTCGTGAGGGCTAGCAGTGGGTCTGCTGGGCTCCAGCTAAACCACAAGACGCAGGGCGCCTGATTTTCCAAAGCAAACACTTAAGCCATTCTCCTGTGAGGCCTTAAGCTGAATTATCACTGGTGGTCCAGCAGGAGGTCTAACAGAGAGGTCAAAAAAGAAACAGGAACAGCTTGGAGGCACGACGAGATCCAGAGACAGCCTGGGGGCAGCAGCCAGCGCAGACATGGCAGTGGGGCACTTTGGAGACGCGATGAGGGCAAAAAAGACTGTGGACAGTCCAGAGGGAGACGGCAAGGGGCACCTTTAATCTGAGAGATTTCAAATACCATGTAAGGAAGTAGTAAGAAAATGTGCGTCGACCGCTCGGCAGTAACGAGCAGAGCCGGCGCAGAAGCACCACACAGCCTGCAGATGGCGCCGAGGCAGCACGGAGGCCCCTCGCGCGCACAGGGGTTATGTGGTGCGGGCAGCCGAGCGGTCCTCGCAGCCCGGCAGTGGCAGCGCATCATGAAGACGGGGTTAGGGTAAGCACTGGGGGCTGAAGAGTGGCAAAGATGCCTCTGAGGCTGTTTGTAAGCCTCAGTCAGACCAGGGAGGTATGCAGAGGTCTGCAAGTCGGACAGCTGCAGTTAGAACGTCCAGCCTCGCAGGCGGACGGGCAGAGCTCGCTCCTCGCTCTCTGGAGGCTGCAGAGGGACCTGCCTTGTTTTTGTCTCTGCTAAACACCCAACAAATGGTAGGTTGGGGAGTGAACACAGGGAAAACGGAAGTGATTATTAGGCAGATGCATTGTCCTGTTAGCTGTTCAGAGCAGCCACAGGGTATGTGGAGCTCTTACACTATTAAGGATAGGGTCTTGCCTCATAGGCATCGTTCATTTGCTACTTGTTGGCTTTGCCAGCTTGTTCTCTGTTCCCACCTCTATCTTTCAGTTCTTCTTTGCAGGAATAAAATTCAATTTGGTGCTGCCAATGAGGAGTTATAGCAGAATACTGATATCTCCTGAAGCTCACAGTGCATTCCTATGTGGACCTGCCTGGTGCATGGCCATGCACCTATGTCCATTATCTATGTGACAGTGGCTAGGCTCTGAGGAGGCTGGAGACAAGAATCAGATGTGGTCTGGGAGCAGCGTAAATTGTGTTAAAGCACATCTGAGTCTGAAATTAAAGTCTTCTTGAGAGGCAGTCTAAAACCTATTAGCCTGAATATCAGGAACTGGCAATTCTAAGTCAACTTTTCCATATTGTCAGGATCTTTCCAGTCTGAGCAGATACCAGCTGAACACCTCTAGATTCCCTTGAGGCCATTGCTTCTTACCTGTGGAAAAGAATAGTGAACATGGAGATCTTTTTGGCCTTTAGTGATCACTGGTGCTATGTTAAGTGGTAAATTGCACCAGCTGTTCTTCTGTGTTGGGACATAACACAGAGCAGTGGATGAGATCAGGGGACTCTATGCTTGCTGTTTTCACAGACAAGGTGGGAAGCTAAGAATAGCAACAGCTATACCTCCTGACCAACTTCCACCAACTTACCATGTTTATCTATTAAGGCTGAAGTGCTATAAGGTAGCCTTAAAATTGGCTGAGGGAGGAAGATGTCGATTCTGATATTACAGCACTGTTACAGAGAGAGCTAATGGACCTGAGAAGGAGGACATGCTCCAGCCATGTGTTTGTGTTAAATGTGTAAGTTTCATTTTAACTCTTCATCTACTGGACAGTGCACAAGCCCCAACCTGCTCCTCAGTAGCAGCAAGCTCCTGGTTGATGCTTGAAATTCAGTTATTTGAGAGTTTGTTTTTTTTCCAGTGACTGATGAGGCCCATGTTGAAGCAAGGGGCAGGATGGTTTTCCTGCTCTTTGCAACCTATATACTCTCTAGCATATCTTGGCCACCTGGCTGATTTGTTGCATCCCAAAGCATCTGAAACATGAGTGAACTTCAACAAATGTTTTAAAATTGAATGTTCAAAACTGCATAAATCAAGCTGGTAAATTTACAATGTGAAACCAAACATCAATTTGACAAGCACTCCAGACATGCTGTACTCACTACTGGGTGCTTATTTCCATAGGGATGCACCCTATGGAAAAATACATGTTCCATTTTAGTACTGTACCGACCAAAATGTTAAGCCTATGGAAATGTCATCATCAAAGCTGGCTGGAAGAGCAATAAATTTCTTTTGGTTGAAATACAAAAGTGACTTGTAGTCCAGTTTTGGGACAAGATCTGAAAAGCTTATCTGGAATTCTTATAGCATAGCTAGGATCTGAGGTTTTGAGCCAAAAATGGCTTTGGTTTTGTGTATTTGTGTTTTGTTTGTTTGGTTTTTTTTTTTTTTTTTTTTTTTTCTTTCTCCTCCAAATAAGCTTGGAAAGCAAAGACCAATGTTTGACTTCAGATTATCAAAAAAAAAAAAAAAAAAAAAAAGGAGAAGAAATTCGATTATTGAGAATTTCTCTCCATGAGGATGTAGGAACTGGTCTGTCTCCTTCCCGACTTTTTCATTCAATTATGGGCAAAGTCCTGTATTCAGTGAAGTCGAAATATGACTAGGACCTTATGTTTAGATGACTTAAGGGCACACAGCTACAATTACCTTGACACATGGGTGAATAACTTTTCTCATGTGATCACACCAAGTGCTTGTTTGGTGGTTTCTTTTGCTAAATTAAGAGAAGTTGAGAGTATCATGGTTTTAGGAGACAGGAACAAAACAGGAGGAGAATACAGGGAGTTCTGAAAGAAGGAAAACATAACAATGATTATAAGATGACAGAAGCTGCTGGGGAGTAGTAAAATGAGAGGATTTCCTTGAGAAGCTTAAGAGGTTAATGGCATACAGCTATGAGTGGATGGAGTTTGCATGGACCCCTTTACTGATCTCAGATCTGATCCAATTGTAGCCCAGTTCTAAAGAAAAAGCCTATAAATAAGTACAAGAATTCTGGTGAATCATGCTATGTTCTCATGGTTTGTGATGTAACCAGCATTCTTGATGGAATTACAACTGCCCTGATCACACTCACCTGCTTTTTGCTGTGTATTAAGTTATCGATAGTAAATAAACTGTGTATTAGATTTCAAGCTGACCTGTTCATGCCAAATGAATTCATCTTGCCCACTGGCTGCCCTAATTTAAAACATATGCATCGATTTAAATCCTGTTGCTTCCATACATTAAGCTACTGTTTAGATTTTTGCTTCATCAATATTCTTTGCCATTTTGAATGGATGTGTAGTTTGCTGTGGGCCTGGATCAAAATCGTTCTCTGATAGTGGTTTCTTTTTGTTTGTTTTTGGTTTTGGTTGGTTAGTTGCTTTGGGTTTTTTGATGAGGAAGGTGGTGGAGGAGTAGAAATGAGGTGGATTATGGTGTCATTATACAGCACATACCCTGATCACCTGAAAGCAAGAGAAGACATTATGTTTATTCTTTTACATGCAAACCCTTCATTATAATCAAATGAAGTTTAATTGCAAGAAAGATGGGCTCCTTGTTCAGTGAAAATGCAACTGAAGTCATGAGAGCTGTTATATGATAGTATATTTCCCATACAGCAGTATAAGTCTCATAGAACACAGATGGAAATTTTCAGGTTTTCCCAGACTTTTAAGGGGTGAATTTTATATGTAAAATAGAATTTCCCAGAAGAAGAAATTTTAAAAAACATCAGAGCCTTATGTCAGACTCCAAAGAACACATTTAGGCCTCTAAATAAGTAGCCTGGGCTTTTCAAAAGTGTTGAACTCTGCCAACCCCCACTACTCTTAGAATATAGCTTCTAGGATACAGACTCTTCATCGTTAGACTGCATGTTCTTGCAAAGAAATACTAAGAATATGCAGTAGGTCAAAGTGGCTTCTTATCTTTGTACAGAGATATGGGCTGCTGCTCCTCGTAGGAAACAGTGTCTTGGAAGCGGAAGGCTGCAGTTCTTATCATTCAAGTATGTGCCATAAGGGGGTAAAAATAGGGACGATAAGGATAAGAAAGTTGAAACCAAGGCACCTGCTACCCACAGAAGGAAACTTGGGAATGAAATATGGCTGAGAATCTCTTCTCTCATGAATATTGCGATCTTCACTTATAGGCGTAAATAATTTGCCTGTAAAAGCCTGTGAGATTACTGATGTGAGAAAAGGCTTGCGGGATTTAGACTTCTGACTTTATCGTGCTGACTAAATTCCATTTACTGAGTTTTACAGAAGTTGAAAATGTCAGAGTTGGCTGAACAAATTAGATTTCAATACCTGTTAAACATTTACAGGGCATCCTAAATCTCCAGTGAGAATCCTTTTGTTTGTGACCTAAACAGAACTGCTCAAACAGAAAAGTTGAAATAAGGTATTCAAATTGTATCGCTGTTGCCAAATAATGCACAGTTCATTCAATCTCACAATACTTTAATCCAGTATTCACTTTGCCATGATATATTTAATGCAGGCTATTTACAATGATTGCCATTCTTTAAATGCCAGTTTTCCTTTAAAACAAGCAGCAACAACAATAACCAGGCCCATGCCCTGCTCCAAACATTGTTTAAAAGGATTTTCATTTATCACTAATGTCCAGATTTACACATAACAGAAAAAGTGGGTATTCTTATTCTTAGAGATTCTGCTTTTTATACTACCTGCAGCCACATTCTGCGACTTTCATCCCTTCATAGTTGTATATCAAAGTGGGCACACCAGCATCATCCTTATAAAGAATGGAGATTGAATCCAGTTTGGTTGGAACACAACAGGCCTTGGAAGCTTTCTTTGGGTTTTGGAGGTGCACCAGCGTTTGGACAATAGCATGCTTTGTTGGGGTAACATTATCTGTCAGAGGGAAGAAACAACCTCCTTTACACTCAAAAGCCTCATAATCTTTTGGTGCAATGATCCAGGAATCCCAACCAATCTCCTCAAAATTGACGTGGAGGGAAGTTCTCCGGCAGTGGTTGGCTCCGACGCTTCTCTTGGTTCTGGAGGAATGCTGGTGGTGCCCAGTGATGGCCTTTTCCTCTCCCTGTTTTAGCTCTTCAGATGAAGTGTTGTTCTTCCCTAATTTCTTCAGCACACTTTCTTGTTCATGAACAATCATCTCTCGGAGTTCCACTTTGGTTTCTTTTGTCCCATTGCTGCGGTCGTTGGAGAACACTATTAACAGGGGCAGATTTTTAGTATCAGGGTTGACACCGATAGCTAGCTTCCCACAAGTGAAACCACCCAGAGCCTTACTCTCTGTAACAACCTCTAGCTTGTTTTTAGTCTTCACTTTTTCTGCCCTGACCCATCTTTTCACAGCACTGGACACTTCAAATATCTTCCAACCACACTCTTTGATATTGTGGGAGACCAGGAAAGATTTGGTACTTTCTGAGTTTTCCCAGTGGTCACCACCTAGAACATCATAAATGACCATGTTGCCTTCCAGCTTAGAGAGAGACGCAACTTCCCTGTGACAGGAGATATATATTCTCAGTTCAGCTCTGGTGATTTCCTCATATCGTGGAATAGAGATGTTGAAGAGCAAGATGTGTTTCTGAAATGGATTTTCTTCTGGTGAAGCTAAAGAAATAACATCTGCAATAGGAAATGAAAACATGGTTACAGTGCTTCTGACTAAGTAACTTGATTTTAGAAGACTCGGGATGTATTCTGGAGGTGCAAAAAGAGCTTGGCTATCCAGTGCTAAAAATTAAAATAAAGTACTGTCTTCTGGCCAAGTTTCAAGGGCAGAGAGTGGCAAGAAGAAATGGAGGTCCCTGGTGTTGGTAATGTTTTCACCAAGATTTCATGGTCAGATGAGTACCAAGGAGAGGAGCGTTAAGAGTCCACCTAGAACAAGCTGTGGATGATGCTTATTAATATTACGTACATAAATAAGGCATCTTGGGAGTGTTCAGGTTTAGTGATGCCCTAAAGAGATTTTTACACAAAGAATTCCTGAAAAACCCTATGAATTTCCTACTCTTATCATCATGCAATGGGATGTACTGCCCTCTTAATACAAAGAAGTATTCTACGCATTTAAGCGTCTCTAAGAACTAGCTGTGCAGAAGCTTTTGTTGTCTTCAGATAATTTTGAAAGCAGGTTGGATTACTGGGAGTTTGGGGAAATAGAAAAGTTTTTGAAAATCCTGAATTGAAGCTTTAGGTCTGTTTAAACTGGACTTGGTGAGAAACAGCTTTTCTTGTTCAGGTCCCAGTCCATTCCAGGCTGGACACACTGAGCTTGTGTGGTTTTGTTTGTGTTTTTTTTTCCTGCAAAATTATATGCAGTACCATCAACTCTGCCTTGGGAGGGGCAGATACTTGGGTGGAAGATCAGACTGATAGTGTTTAAAAGTCATCACTGAGTGATGTCTATTTGATGGTCAATGTAAAATAAGTACTCAATCATGACTGGATTTTAGGGCAGTTTTAATCAGCTATTGTTGATACTTCTTCACAGTGTTTACCCACTAAAACAGAGAAGAGAGATATGAAAACTATAATCTAGCTCATTCTGTTTTCTTTCCATTTCAGAACGGGGGGCACTAATTTAGGAATTTGAAGTTCTCCCTAGTGCTCTTACCTCTGTAAGTCTATTTTCATATAAACAGAAGCTTTAATTCTCGCTATCTCATTTTTATAACAAGAATTGCATTTATTTCTTTTTTATTTCTTCCTTTGATTGAGCTTTTAAAAAGTCTATTTAATGCTACACAGACAGAGATCTTGATTTTTTTTTGGTTGACACAAGCTTGTTTACCCATTTCCATATTTATCTTTTCATCTAACCCAGAATTTTGGGGGAGCACTGCTGGATCCCTGCTTGGATCCCTAGACACATTTTTTGGTTGGCTGCTGTGGTTTCTAAAGAAGAGCCCACCTGAGAGAAGAGCTCTCTAGCATGGATGCTTCAATTATAGATGATGAAAAATTTGCATTCTAACATTAAAATTCAGCTCCAAATATCTCGTTTTGAGAAACATTATTCATGTAAACCCTCCTACTCAGTGCATCATCTCAGTTGATGCATTTGAGAAGAGAGTATTGTACAGTGAAAATATCAGAAGAAAATAAAAGGTAATTGTATTTTTAAAGGTTGAAAAAATCCTAAAGAGCAAGACTACAATCTAAAATTTTAATCTATTTTATTTCTAAATAATCAGTGAAAGTTTGGCACTCAGTTCCCTCTGAATATCAAAAGAACCTGAGTGCCTCCTATCCATGCAATTCTTTAAAAATTCTAGTCCACATATTTAGGACTTTTCCTACCTTCAGTACTGAAGCTCCTTACAATATTGGATGCAGGGATGGAGGACTTGTCAGCAGTATATCTGTTGTATAAATCGATCATGAACTGTGGTGGTTCTTCTTTGGTCTTCACTTGCGAGGGGACTCTTGACAAATTCAAACTCCTTAGTAAATCCGTCTTCATATTCTCCAGGAAAGATTTAAAGTCAAAATGGGTCTCACCTTCCACTTCCTCAGGATCATGAAAGTGTGCATCAGACTTTCCCATAACTTGTAAGTTGTTCCAATCTTCCAAAGGCTTGCCTCTTGTCAAACAGGCAATGATGTTGAAAACAGAAAGTGCAGCTAATACCCCAAAATAATGCATTTCTTCTATATTTGCTTTCTCGTGGAGAGACAAGATGATAAGGATATTTTAGCTGTTTAAAAGTCTTGTTTCATTACAGACAAAGGAAAGGAGATGGAAGGCAAACAACTGGAATACCCTTTGCAAATCACTTTCTTGTGTTCTTTTTGCAGTCTGCTTCAAACCCCAGCCTCTTGTCAGTTGTCAAGCAGATTGGTTGTACACTTGCCCTTATCAGAGTCATTGATGCCATGCTTCAGCTTCTGTTATCTAGCAAAGCTCTTAGTTAATGAAGATTCTGTAAACATCTGACAAACACATGTGGCTGGTGGGAAGGACATTGTATATTGTAAAGAATCCACATTTCACTTTAGGGTCATCATTGCTTAATTGCACTCTTCTATCACTTCCTTGCCAAACATAGAGAAGCTTTCTTAGGGATGTGGAAAATTATACTGTTTTCATCACAACTAGAAAATAGAGATCTAGAAAAAAATACTCTATTAGCTATTAATAAATAACATGTCACAAATCTTTATTACAATCCCTTCACCTACTGTCAGAGAATCTTTGACCATTTGATGGAGACTTGTGATTCTGCAAGACATGATCTTGTGACAATACAAACAACCTTAAAACTTCTTCCCGTTTATCAGCCAAGGGCAATTATTTGTACACAGTGAAATATCTGTTTTGTGTCAAGTTCTCTTCATGGTGTTTGCAAGCTTGTCCATTTTCAGTTTTATTCCTCTCGAGTATGGGAATTTATTCTTGTTTTTATAGTATCTTATGTAATATATTTCTTAGATTCTTGATGGTCAATCCAGTCCAAGAACAACCAGTCATTATTTCAGTGACCTTCTTAGGCCACATGGAAAGTTGAAGGTCCCTATGAAGATACAGATTCTCTATGAAGATAATGTTATCTATGAGAAGAATGGGCCAAGGCAAAGATACAAGAACTTATGATAGAATTCCTCATAATAGAGAAGAAAACACTCTAGCTTATTTGTAGACAAAAATGTCACTTGCTGTTTACCTTAATGAATGCACTAGGATTCAATCTAATGATACATAAGTGTTTTATATGTACTCTTAATGTATCATGTTTTCTTAAGCACAACTCAGTCCATACTGTACATGTGTCATGAAGTCTAACTAGTATTATGAGCTTTTACTGTTCAAAATCATTGCCAAGATTTTTCCCTTTCTGCCATTGCTCTGTAGTTTTCTAGCAGTGCATCTGCAGCTTTTAAAGTGATCCCAGACTTTTCAATTACTCACCTCATGTGTCTGTTCAAGTGTCACCTGGGATACAAGATCCTTCTTAATTATGTTCCTATGGTGTGAAGACAGAAGCAACTCCCGTATGAAGACAGGCTGAGAAAGTTGGGGCTGTTCAGCCTAGAGAAGAGAAGGCTGCGTGGAGACCTCATAGCAGCCTTCCAGTATTTGCAGGTGGCCTATCAGGATTCTGGGAATGGACTCTTCATTAGGGGCTATAGTGATAGGACAGGGGGTAATGGGTTAAAAGTTAAACAGGGGAAGTTTAGATTGGATATAAGGAGAAAGTTCTTTAAGGATGGTGAGGCACTGGAATGGATTGCCCAAGGAAGCTGTGAGTGCTCCATCCTTGGCGGTATTCAAGGCCAGGTTGGATAGTGCCTTGGCTGACATGGTTTATTGTGAGGTGCCCCTGCCCATGGTAGGGGGATTGGAACTAGATGATCTTAAGGACCTTTCCAGCCCTAACTATTCTAGGATTCTATGATTTAGCATTGATCCTGGTCTCCTCTATAGCAAAACTGTTATAGAATCATAGAATCATAGAATAGTTAGGGTTGGAAAGGACCTGAAGATCATCTAGTTCCAACCCCCCCTGTCATGGGCAAGGACACGTTATGTTTTACTCAAACCCTTTGTGTTTCCTACCTGTGTGCAGAGCACAATTACTTGTGTTTGGCTAAAACAAAACTTCTTATGCATCTCCAGAATTTATCTGAAGATGTCAAAGGATCAAAGATTTCTTCAATTTTTTGTAGCACTTACTGTAAAAGATTATCGCTTACACCTAAAAACTCCACAGTGCTTCATTTATTATTTCATTGTGCCTGGCTTTGCCTTCTGAACATGAGTTCTTGTAACTTTCTGGTTGGCTTAAGGAGTCCCATAGCACTGGTATTTTTCTGTCAGTGTACTTGTACAGTGTAGTCAAGCTCCTTCTCAGTTTGCTTTCTGATAAAATAAACAGATTGTGCTTTTTAGACATGTTATAAGACATTTGCTTTAGCTGTTTTTGTTACCTTTCTGTGTCTCTTTCAGAGTTTGAATGTCTTTTTTAAAAGGTGAACACTGGGACTATACATAGTTTTCTAGTGGAAGTCCACCAGTGCCATATGCAGAAATAAAATCTCCATTCCTTATGTGGTTCACTGTGTGTATCTTTTCATAGCTCTTATTAGCTCTCTTTACATAGCATCACCCTGGATGCTTATGTGCTGCCATAAATCCATGATAGCCACAAAAATTGTTTGAAGACTTACAGCTTTCAAGGATGTAGTCTTTTAAGCAGCAGGCGAAGCTTCCACTCCTTGTGCTTAGGTACCAAGTTCTGCATCTGTCTACCTTAAAATGAATTTTAATTACATAAAGTGCAGCTAGATCAAGTGATCTATATAAGTGCCTCTCTCCTAAAGACTGCCTTCTGCAAATGGTGTGGAGGTTGTTATATACAGAATTCCACTTCATATGTAAAGATGTCAAATAGTGTCGGGCCAAGTGTAAGCTTTGTAGAAACTTTACAGTGAACAGTTTCATTCAGTGGCAATTCCTTTTAAAAGCTGCTCTTTTAGGTTTGGCGGTGAGACAGTTGTTAATTCATATGATACAAATATATTACTATTGTCCAATGGTTTAATTATACAGCCTTGAGCAAGTGAGTTGAACTACTCCACAAAACCCTAGGTACATTCTAGCTGTTGCTATTACCTCAGGCAATTAAACTGTGGTCTCGAAGGGTGAAATTGAATTTGTTTCATAAAAAAAAAGTCCTTAACACTTTGCTGGGTAGCGTCAGCTTTTCTCTGCTTTTAGCTGTATCTTGAACCATCTCATATTAATATATCCGCAATTCTTTAAGGTTTAGTTAGTGGAATTATCTTGACCTGCTTTCTTAAGTGTCTGTCAATAGTAATATCCTCTAGAAACTTACATATTCTTTGGAATGGTTTATAGGATATTCATAGAAATCAAAAGATCTGTTGGAACCAAGAAAGTAAAGGGATCAGTGCCTTCCAGCAGCACCTGACTGCATTTGTGCTGTTCAAATGCAAAGTTTCCTTCTCTCAAGGAAGTTCAGACACACAGATACCAAAACCCCAGAAACCAGTGTCATAAACCACTAAATGAATAGCTATTTAGAAACTTGTTCACATTATACAATTAACTGGTACAGGTGAACTTCAAATGAAATAAACAAATAAGAGAACTGTATTGCTTGTGTAGTAATGGTATGCCTTGAGAGCTATGCCACTTACAGGTATAATTTTGTTTTGCCAATCCTAAATTACATAGTTTTCAAACAACCTTTAAATGCAGACTAAACCTTTCAGGGTGTTACAAGCATCCTATAAGTATAGGAGTAGCATTTTCTCTTATGTCCTATAGACCTTATAGCAGATCATAGGATGGTATTTTTTTCCTTATTGCTTATATCAGTACCCCTTAGAAAGAAAGTTTATACCCAAGGACTAGTTGAAGGTGTAGAAAAGATTCCTTAAGGAAAACAAAATGCGATAGATAAGAACATAAACACAATAGGCTGATATGTCATGCTGTTCAGAGTTGGTGCTAAATGAGAGCACGACTAGACCTACAGGAAAGAGTAGATTTTCATAGAGAACAGGAATGGCAATGACTTAAGCTATTTTGAAAAGTTTTATGCTTATGGCTGTTTGTAGGGATAAATGATGGATTTCTCAGAGCTTTTCAGTATTTCTTTATGTGTTAGCATGACTTTGTCAGCTGTAGTTGATTTTCTCATGATTTATAGAAACACAAGATTCTACATTTTTAAGGGAGATTTCTAACAGCAACAGTTTACAAAGGTTTTCCCAGTAGTTTCAGTGTAAATCACTGTAGTACTTTGGGAGAAGAAGAAATGCCTAGCTGGATCCATGATCTTTTGTCAGTCATAACTGGCAGTCTCTACAAGGTGCCTTAGAACTATCTGCTTCTTATTGAGAGCTGTTTAGGAGGAACTAGCAAGAACTACTGTGAGTGTAACCTTGCAGAGACTCCCATACACACTAAATAGCAAGGAGGTACCACATTTACACACCTCTGTTGTCTTGGGAGTCTTTACCACATGAGTATGGAATATTGGTGGCAGAAGTCACCTAGCACCTTAGCAGCATAGCAGCTTTCCATTTAGGCAGTCATCAGAAGTTAGTGTGTGTAGTATCCTTCCCCTAAAAAATACAGCTCTTAATGGGATGAGTTGCAGAAGGTTGGGCTGCCTCTTGAGGAGGAAACACTCTGTATCTTACACTCTATCACAGACTTCAGAAATTTCTTCTGCTTCTGATCTGCCTGTGCTACTGTACAGCAGCTGGGTGAAAAAGGAGTATGTGGCGAGTGTGTCCTGGCACGCAGGGACACTGAGAAATGGGATTGACAGGCACAGTAATGGAACATCAGCTCTTAAAGGAGTGCTGAAGTTCAAAGGGCTACCATAAATCTATCAACAGAGGATTGTACAGGAGTTAGAGGGATGAAGAGACTTTATTTCTATAAAGACTTCTAATAGAACCACTGCCAAATATTGTGTCCCATTTTGATGTTCATTGTTGGAAAGGAAAGTTAATGAAAGTTCTGGAAAGAGTTCAGAAAAGAGCTGTAAGAAATTGTTTTGAGGCTTAGAATAAGAAATCAAAGTATCTATTTAAAATCCTAGCCAAAATGTAATTTGACTCTGCTCTATATACTAAAAATACACAGTGAAAGTGTTTTGGATAATAGATAAAAGGAATCTAATAAAATAGGTTACAGTAAGATCCAGTGAATTAAAGCTGAAGCTCAGCAAATTCAGGATTAAGCCACTGCATATGAACAAAGAGCACTAACTTTTGGAACAACTACTTGTAGTCCAGTAGATATATTCTATCACATGAAATCTTTAAAGCCAAATTTATGCATGTTTTTCAAAGATATTCCCAAGCTCCAAACAGAAGTTCCATAATGCATGGTGCAGAAACTACTGAGCAAGGTTCTTTGATCTATTCTGTGCAGGAGATCAGTTTAAATGATCATAGTATTCCCTTCTGTCTTTAATCTATTGAGGTGCATTATGATGAGCTTAACATGTATTTACATGTTTCCATCTAATTAACAGAACATAACCGAATGCATTCAAAGAAACAAAATTCAACTATTTTTTGATACTACTGTACCTTTAATTTATTAGCTTTTGTTAAAAGCATGTAACAATCTAGAGGATATAAAGTATAATTTACAAAAATATAAATCTTGGTTATTTTATTTTTAGTATTTCAACATATTACTATGTAGTATGTGTTACTTAGGGAATATGTTTCACAACCCGAAATGATCCAACAAACCCAAAGTGTGGGATATTACATGTCTTTTGTAGAACAAATTATGTATTAGGGAAGGGTAACCAAAAATTAACGTACTGTTTATATGAAAGCTTATGCAGTGCACTATACTTGAATCCTGAAGAAACTATACATTTTAAGCCCTTTATTACAGCATTTTCAGTATAAATATGCAAATTAAGAGTATGAGTGGTTTAGGCAAAAGGTTTTGATTTATGTACGAAAGTGACAGCCTAGAAGAAGCCTGCCTTTGCAAGTTCACTTCCCATCTTCTTGGTTAACTGAAAAGATAAAATAGTAAAAAAAAAAGAGTATAAAATGTATTTTAGTCCTTTGATTATGGAAAACTGTACACTTAAATTTCTTGCTAAACTCCAGGTTTCTTGGCTAGGTGAGTTATGAAGATAATTGTGAAAGTACTGAATTCCTGGAAGATGAATATGAAAGAAAAATGATGACAGTAAAACATATCCTTCCAGGTGACCATGTGGATCATTTTAATCTCTCTGCATGTTTGTGTAGAGGAACTGTAGGCTTGCATTCATTCAACAGCACAAGTGGATTCTTTTCCTGTTTACAACGTTCCCAATGTAGTTGGGCAGGATGAGCAGGTCTTCTTAATGATATGTTTGTATGAACTTATCTGCAGGCGCAAGTTTCAACCGACATATTGGGATATACCTTTAAAACAACATTTTTGTTCTCATCTAAAAACAGGACACTGAGTGAGCTCATTTTGTCAGGGACACAGCAGGGTTCCGGGATGCCAGGAATGATTCCTACTGCTTTTACGATGCTCTGGATTGTAGCATGATTTGATGGCCGGACAATCTGGAATAGAGAAAGAAATAGTTATAATTTTATTTATGAACAGTTACTTTCAGAGATGGACTTGGAATATGACACCACTTACGCTGTTTTGTTTCTCAAAAAAGTGAATATATGTGACTGAGTCACAGGGCTATGAAGTAAAGTCAGCCTCACACTTCCAGCTTTCTTGTGCAGGGTGTATTCAAGAGATATTTTGTGTCCCTTATGCTGCCTTCCAGAAATACCAGAGGAGGGCACTGGTGGCACAGCCAGCCTCCGCATCCTGAAGCAAGAATGTCCCTGGCTGCACCTATAGAGTGCTGGAGGCAGGCACGCAGCAGAAAAGGACTAAGGTGGGAAAGCTTCTCAGTCATAAGATGTTATCTTTTGTTTTCCTAATCTCTTGTTAGATTTGGAAAATTGGCAACTATAAGTTCCAAACTAACCATCCTTATGTTCCAGTATTTATTTTCACGTACGCTAACCTGGAATTAGTTACTTTTCCTTGGAGTAATTACTCTCTTTTAAAGAGCGCTCCAGAAGTAGTGTCCACAGGGGGGAGTTAGTCTAGAATAGTCGAACAACCTGACAGGGCCTTTCTGATCATAACCCCAAAACAAACAAGTATTTCATCCCTGTAGTCTTTGCTTCCCTCTGCCTTCCTCACCAGGCTTCCCTCTCTCCCCCTAGCTATCCTCAAAGTAGAGGAGAAAACAAAAGGCTTGGAAGGTAGAAAATGTCTGAAGTGAGTTTTCACGACAGCTTCACATCTACATATTTTTCAGGGTACTGAGACACAATTTTGTAGAATAATTTTATATACTAAACAGTATAATGTTTAGCAGTTAAATATAAAATTAAATTTTTTTGGGGGGCTTTTATTCACAAGCTACACTTGACCCTTGTAGTCCGAGGAACATAAGAGTATTAAACAGTTTTCACCACTTCTGTTGCTTGAGGAACATACAGTCAAGCAGAGGTTTACTGGTGACAGAGTGACAGCCTTTTGCTATTGCCTCTGCATAACATGGAATGCATATGCTCCAGTTATATGAGGTGATAATATGGCATGCAACCCATCACTGATGCTGAAGCTTCAGTGACTCCTGTTCAGCTGTCATGTTTGAATACAGTCCCAGCAAATGAATACAGTAAGAGTAGGAAAATTGTGTTAGTCCTATCAGGCTTTTTGCTACAGTTTCACAAGTTTGCTGCACAGATCTGTTATATGTGGTACACAAAATCTTTCATCATTATTGGTACATAGCTGAATATTGGGTGGAAAATGACGTCTGTGGAAAAAAAAGGAATGGACTTTGCACATCTCTGCATGGAAGCAGATGCTTCAAGTGAGAATAATCAGTCTCCCATATCTTCTCTATTTTTCAAATAATAATTTGGTATATGCAAAATGTGATTTTTCATTTCAACATGAAAAGTTGTGTAGACTGTGGATGTACCAAAGGAGCTATTTTATGATAATTCAGTTTCGATACATTTGCTTTAAGTATAACATATCAGATCGAAACCTCGATTGCCATTAAGGGTTTTAGATTTTCCTTTACTCAGCCTCATTTTAGCCATTACAAGGAAGAACTATGAAATCTGTCTTTGATCCTTCAGGGCTTCAAGACAGCATCCTCATAACCAAGTCCCAACAAGTGACCACTCCTGGAAAGTGCCTTTCTGTAATTAGCATATGTTGGTGTAATTAGCAACAGCTTGCTCATTTATGCTGCCCTTCATCTTTAGATTTCAAAGCTGTCTGCAGACAAGCAGCGGTGAATTAGTCTCTCAGCTGCTTTTGTGAAGTAGAAATAAGCTTCTACCCGCATTGGCCATGTCAGCAAATCTGGACAGCGAGAGAGAGACAGATGTAGCTTTCTTGTGTTTAAGCAACTGCAGTTTAGAAATGCAAAGAACTCGAGTTCCTAGAATTCAGTTCTTACTTTAACCTTTACGAAAAACCTCCTGAAGTATTCCTTTCACCTTTAGTATTTCATGTTGTTTCTTGAAATAGTCACAGATCCTAATGTGCTACTGAAACAGAATTTGTTGACCCCATGCAGCAGATAGCCATCACTGCCTGTACTGCCAGTTACTGACTTACAGGATCCTACTAGGATCTTCTCCAGCCATGCAGTCTCTGGTATCTACAAGGAACAAACAGATGCAAGCAGTCTAGCGTGAACAGCTGTCTACCAAGACAACAGCAGGTGTATACAGTATGCATAAAAATTCTTATAGAGAAAAATACTTATTATGGACAATTACTCCATGCAGAATATGGCTGCCTGAGCCCTATATCCACAGCAGAGCCAGCAGAGCCAGACAGCACACACATCCCACAGGCCAACCAGGCTCTGAATTTTCCAGCCATTCTGGAAACCTGGCAGGACTGTTCAGTGATCATGGGCTAGACTTCACATTTGTCCTTTGTACTGATGTGCTAACTTGGAAAGCTTGAAATAATGAGTTGAATGCCCAGTAGCGATGGCACTGATGAAATGCTACTGTTTTAAATGCTGGCTGCTAAGTTATGTACAGCAGGCCAGGTTCTGCTCTTGCTTAACCTCTAGGACAATTCCAACTGAGGAACATTTTGGGCCTGAAAAAAGCTGAACGATGGCAATGAGGCCAAAAAGCAATTGAACAGCAGGTTTGAAATACTTTAGACCCTCCGCTTCTGCCTGGCTTATGCACCTTTTAAAGTCTGTTTTATCATGAATTTTCCCCTCATCACCCTCTTCCCCCCCTCTATCTTAATAAGCAATATTTCTTAGCTTCAGGAAAGTTTTGTTTTCAGGTTTGAATTCAACTCTTAAAATGAAATTCATGAACTGATACAGTTAGAAGAATGAAATCAAGAGAATTCTAGTTACTGTAGACCAGAGAAAGGATATGTTCCCATCTACATGTACTATATGAAGGACTAGCATTTGATTTGGCAAATGCAACAGTGCAACCAGTCATGATTAACCATGTAAATCAGTCTTCCCTCTCACAGTTCAGGGAGTAAGAACTTCAGCAGTAAAGTAGGCGAACTTGCTATGACAAGATTTGTACCAGAGCTGTTTTGTATCTAGATCAAGAATTGTGGTTATTAAAGTAGATGTGCAGAGTGATGTGCTGAAACTCAATATGCCAAGTATATTTCTATCTCCACGGTTCTTAAAGAGTACCTTGGAAACCTGTTGTCCATCACAGGTTTACTGTGCAGACCAAGTGAATAGCCTTAATCTTTGGATAAGGATCATAAATCAAAGCCTTTGATTTAGGAGTGCCAATATCATACGCATGCTTTTCTTGCCTAGGGATTATATGCAAGAACAAAAGCTATTTTGCCCTCTATAGTATTTAGCAATTCTTATGCTCTGACGTGGAGCTTGAATCATGCTGATGTCCTAGTTGCTTCTGTTCACTTGGAAACAGTAATTTTAAAGGTTACAGTTATGAACCTGTCTCTTCTTTTTTTTTTTTAACCTCCCTGTTGTCTTTTGTAGAGAATGTGGCATTTGCTTGGAGGACGCGTTTTTTTGCCAAGGGAATGTGGTCTTTGCGAGGA
>JANRGW010042333.1:9860-29928 GCA_024733675.1 Psilopsiagon aymara
CCTCAGAAGCCCAGGAGCGGGCGCTGCCCGCGGCCATGGCGGACTCGGGGCAGCCACGGCTTCCCTCCTGCCCGAGCGGGCGGTGGCAGGGCTGAGGCGGCCTCGGTCGCGGAGAGGCTCCGCCACAGGCCCCGCAAAAGGTAGCGGAGAGCGGGGCTGAAGCTGCCCCGGCGCCGGGTGAGGCCGCGTCCCGCGGGCTAACACCGCCACCCAGGGGCGGCCTGCGGCGGCGACCGGGGCTTAGCGGCAGCAGCGAGGACTAGTGAGCAGGAATGGCGCCGGGTGGAGGGGTGGGGGGAAACGATGGCGGAGTCCTCCTTACTGCCGGGCTGTGATGGAGCCGCAGCTCCCGAGCCCCGGCCCGGACCAGTCTGGAAAACAGCGTGGAGGGGGGCACGCTTCCCCTCCTCTGTGAAGCTATGCCGGTTTCTGTGTGGGCACTGGACATTGGCTGGCCATGAGGATTAAGAGTGAGAGGCTCAGCAGCACATGTACTAGTTGTGAGAATTCTTCTCCAATGATCACTTGTATGTGTTTGTTTGTTTGCTTTTTTTCTCACAAAACCCGTGGAAGTAGGACTGCAGATTGCCTCCACCTCCTCAGTGACTGCATGCTAACCGTCATGCTAGTGTGCCCTACTTGCCTCTTCTAACTAGTGGGTATCCCTCATGTCACCATGCAAACTCAAGAAGTTTCGACAACAGAAACTAAGCTAGTTTGAATGTAAACTAGCTTGGAGATAGCATCGTTTACAGGGCATAATATTTTTGTGGTTTTGACCCCTACTCCACTGTTATCTGCAGCTAATTGATTTGGAGATGCTGGACTGGGGGAAAATGAGGGAATTTCTTTCCTTCAAATATTGGTTTAATGATTGCTGAAAGCTTAGGCTGAGGATAAGAAGATTTCATGAAGCTTAATAATTCTGTGGTTTAAGAAAAAAAACCCCTGTAGAATATTAAAGTAGGTAATTCTCACATTAGCATTCAGGAATTCATATAGACACTTTATAGGCAAAATATGCAAAGCTTGTTGAATTACTCTAAGCAAATACTACCTTAGAAATGCTACAAAACTTCCTGCAAGAAAGGTAATTAATATTCATAAATACAAAAGCATTGGTAGATGTGACTTGAAACCATCTGCTGAATGCTCTTGTAGGGCACAACCATTACTTATTACTCTTCAAAAATAATTGTCATGGCAGGTGATACTCTCAGTTGAAAATTCAAGTAATTAATTTTTGCACCCATTGACCTTCTGCTGACAAAGCTTAACATTCACTCCTCTAAACCCAATAAAGGAAAGCTCATCTAAACCACACTGCTGCCTGTCCCCCACAGCCTTCTGGTAAAATGGCTCCTGTGGCAAGATATTTCAAAGGCCTTGGACTTGATCTTCCCCAGTCCACCACAAACGCATTTATTCCCACTCAAAGTGGAGAGGTTTTTACCTGCACCAAGGGAGACGACCTTGAGAAGTCACCAGTGAACTGGGATTTTTTCTGTCAGCTTAGCCAACAGAAGGCAACTCTTGGGTGCAGTAACTCAAGGGTAACTTCAGTGTCAGTTCCTTAAAAAAAAGGAGATGCCAGCAACGACATTCCCTGGCCAAGGCATGTGTATTGTTTTATTCCAGACTGCATGTCACCCGTAATGTGCTGCAACTGACACAGTGCTGTTAGTCTGACCTGAGCTACTACAGCTTTTAAGGCCTTACAGACCAGGGACTCTGTCCCAGCAGGAGCAGCAAACTCCATAGTATGAAGAGAGTTTTGCAGCCCACTGTAAAGCTCTGTAAATGGAAGTATGAGCAGTGCTGAAGGGGAAAGGAATTTTAAACTGGTCACAGCTCACATCATCTTCCCTAGAGCTTATTTCCAAGCATAGTGTTAAAAATCAGAACAAACCCTGTGAAATTTCTGAGGAATGCAGACAACAGGGATAATTCCTCTGCCACAGGCGACTTTACAGTCCTTCTTTAGGTACTGCTCAGGTCAATCACAGGTAACTGGTAGGCTTGTTACAGGTCCCAGAAATCTTAACTATAGGGAAAATCCAGCTGCATTGATTGCAGCCAGCCACTGTCTGGCACTGTTGCTCCACGCAATTGTAGATGAAGGCTTCATCTAACACTAAGTGTGAAAATGATTCTCAGGGAAAATATGGAGAGTATAGTGGCTGAGAAAAAAAGAAAGAATTAAAAGAAGAAAAATGACAATAAGAAGCATACAAAGAGAGGTATCTCATAGCTGACCAGGATCTTACACATAATTTACATGTGTTCGTAACAATTGTCTAAGTTAAGTATATGCACTTACTAGTCTTTAATATTTTGTATGTATTTCACCAGGTCTTTGCACATGAAGTCTGTTCATAAATGACTTCCTCTCATTTACTCAGCTGCTTCCTAGGCCTAAGATGTCCATTCTTTCTGAGAGACTACTAAACCCACCCTCTGCCTCTAGAACTTTTTTTAAGACTTATGATGTCCTTCAGTGAGCTGATCCCAGACCCTGTTCTCAGTCATCTTGTCTTTGACCTGTGGTTCTGCAGAAGTGCATGAAACTCATCTCTTAGTGATTATGTTCTTGAGATACATATCTGGCAAAGTGTCCAGCATAGCACTGATCAATGGCAATAAAAACTTTGCACCAATGTCAAGGTTTGAATCTGGTCTTATTTAGCAACTGAACTTTCCATTGCTCAGTATTATGCACAACAGCAGTTGTCTACACCTTTGATTACCACTGGCTTTAATTTCAGTTCCTTTCCCATCTTTCATTCCCTCACTCTTTCTCTCCCACTTTTTCCCTCTTTCTTTTACATCTCATTCCCTGGAATATTTTCTGCTTCTCAGGGCATCTGTCTTCCTGCAATTCCTAAGCCTGCTAACATTTCATTAGTTTAACACCAAATTAGTTTAATAAGTAACATAGGTGTCCAGGCTGAGTTGCTTCACATGTTTCACATTTTTCAGGTTAATCCTGGTTTGAAAATTTTTGTTTACTTTTTGCTTCATCAAACCTGAGAGGCATTGTTCAAGCCACAGAAATGTATAATTGTATATATTATACATGTCTGCAGTACCAGCATGAGATGGAATTAACAGACTTTCCCACTAATGCCCCCTTTGCTAAATAGATGTTTACAAGCTCTGTTGCACTGAACTTATAACTTTAAATTCTTTATTCTTCATGAACTGGCTTCTTACTCAACTGACTATCATAGTCCGAAAGATTTTCTGCAGATGAAGGTTCAGCAGTTAAAATGGATCATGACTGAGAAATATAGTGGTAGAAAAGTGGTAGAAAATACTCCAAATAAATTGGCATGTCAAATATACAGGTCATATGTGGACTAATCCTTTTACTCTGCAGCAGTAGGAACTCTAGAATGATGGATTAACTATATCTACTGGGCAGTATGCTTCAAGAAGGACACAGATCAACTGGAGGTGACCCAGAGATGAACAATAGGAAGATGAGTAGAAACATGATCCACGAAGGAAAGTTGAATCAGCTGTTTATTTTACAGAAACATAGACTAAACAGAGAGAGGATAACAGTCTTCAAATGTGCAAAAACACATTGTAAAGATAGCAAGGTAAGGAATTGATGTACACAGACATGGAATAAATGAATTTGAGCAGTACTTAGACAAAATTAGTTTTAGAATTAGCAAAATCTTCCTCAGATTCAAGATCAGGTTAAATAAACACCCATAAAAATTGAGTAATACAGGATCCTACCACAGGCTACAAGCATCAAGGTTCCTTTTAGACATGATTTCATGAACCGACCCATTTCATCTTGCAGTAACAAGTGCTCTCACTGGTCCTCACAAAGTAAATATCTAATAAAAGGAGTCTTAGCACCTTTCTAAAGTTCAGCAATTCAGAGACTGAACCCAGTGAACAGCTTTTATTCCATCCTTCAGGTAACACAGTGAGACAACCTCATTGAACCCAAGTCTCCTGCTTGTGTAAGGTAACCCAAATGAATGAAAACTAAACATTGAGTTCAGCAAGGTTCATACGGGAATTAAGATAAAATAAATTTAGTCTAGAAATTTAATCTGTAATCAGCACCATCTTCTACTGTTGGTTATGTGTTATTTAAAAAGGAATCTCTTTAAACTCTTCTATTCCCTTTTTTCTAGAAGACACTGAAAAACCACAGACCACAACTGTTGTGTTTTTTATCTTTCTGCTTTCTGAACTACATTTCCCAGAAATCTCAGGTTTTGAGTCAAAGTGCACATCCGTTTCTTGCTATAACAGCTCCAGCCCTCCGCTGTGGTCCCCAGTTAGGGAAACATCCTGAAAGATAAAGAGTAAGTGCAGAAAAACATATGATAGCATCTTTTTTTCCTTACATATCAAGAAAATATTCAACAGATTTCAGCAACCAGTAAGAAACTATAACAGCAGCAATCATGTATATTGTAATTGAGCTTTTGACCACTCATTTTTTTCCTCAGAATAACTCATTAAAAGACTTGATAACCATCTCTGCATAAAAATACTGGACTTTATAGGCTTTGTTTGCACTGAAGTTATTAATTTGTTTTATTGGATACTGCTTACCATTTTGAGATATATTTGTATGAATATGTGCCCTCGTGTTTGGAATCAAAGCATAATCTGTCAATTTTTTGTATGCAATTTTTAAAAATTACTCTGATGATTCATATTCATATACACTTGACCGCACATCATTGCCAGATTTCAAAAGCTAATTGCATGCCTTCCAAAGTCTGATGTTTTTAAATAATGAATGAGATGAGAACCTCTGGATTTTTTTTTCATATGTGTGAGATGCCAAGAAAAACTCCTAAATGTGATTTTTTTCCCCCTCCTCCCAGAAACTATGTCCTTCTAAGAAAAGAAAACACATCTAGAATGGCTATTTTTAAAATTATCCTGATTTTTTAAGTAAATCTAATAATGGAAGTGGGAGGAGGGAGAGTTCAGGCATTGGTTTTGAAAGCAGAGAATTGATGATACAAATGTTGCCAAGCCAAACATGAGAACATTGGTTTGTTTAGCTTCCTCTCTCTTCCACTCAGCCATCACTAAGGACCATCTACTTCTCTTACCTAGGAGGGACACCATTTCATTTAAAGGTACAGTAATGACAGCACTGAGATACATGTCCATTCATTAACCTACTTCTTAAGAGTTTTATCTATTTCTAGTGTCCTAAATCTAAAAAACCTGCTCCATTAAAGAGGTTTTCAGGTGAAGACAATGCCTAGTGAGTAGTTTTATAAGGCTCTGTCCAGCTAAGTTTAACCTTCATTCACACTTCATCTGTTCTACAAGACATTTGTCTCTTTTACAGGGATATTGTAATCTTTGCCTCTGTTCATCAGGTTTTGACTAACCTAGCTACATTGCTGCACAGCAGTTATATGATATAATTGCATTGGATATATTAGCTTAGTTATCCAGAGATGGCCAGACTTCGGAAATGATCCAGAAAGGTTTGCCCCTCTTTCCTTTACAGTTTTCAACGATTCATCAAATTATGTTGTTTGTATCATGTCCTCCCCCAGGTCACTGAATTATAATGGCCACTTATCTACAAATCTTTCCTACATTTTCTTTCTCTTACTATAAGCTTCTCTTTCATCAGGATTATCAGTGAAAGCTGCAGGATATTTTATCTGGCTGCAATTCAGCTTCATGTGGGGGTGCTCACATGTACCCTGCGGTATTTTGTGCAGTTATAAGAAATTTATGAGATGTTTAAAAGTGCATACTTTACTTTTCAGATTTAACTCTTTGCCTGAACCCAGTGTCTGATTAATCTCAGTGCAAGAGTTCTGTAGAGACCAGGGTCTAAATCTTAAGTGGTATTGACTACCTCTGCTCTTTTATCACCTTTACTGGACCTGGAGGTTCTTGGCATTTTTTTCGGGGTGCAGCCCTACTGTACCTTACATGCATTATAAAAGATGTTAAAAAAATTCTTCCCAAACCAAGCACAGGCTTACTGAGCAAGGGCCCAAAAGGGCAGAAGCTTCCACAGTATGTCTTTCTGGCATAACACCTGTACTGGAATGTTGACCTTTAAACGTTCCTTCCAATCCAAACCATTCTAAGATCCCGTGACTATGCTGAAATCATCGCATGGCCACCATAGCCCTTGTCTCTCCCCCTATACAGTGTGCTCCCTGAAAGCTGCAAAGCATACGGACAGGTTACCCAAGAAAGCATATAAAACAAAGCCTGTAAGACACTGGGCTGGCACGTACTGTGCTTCTGTGATACCTACCATCCATGATGGCAAAACACGTACATCAAGGAGCAGAGATCAGTTATTTAATGACTTTGGACATGACCCTGCCTTAGTACAAAGTCTTCAATTCTCTGAAGCTTCTAGAATCAGTTTATCTTTCTGCCTTTTTAAAAGAAGGAGGGAAACAAGTACAGGTGCCATTGTGCTTGTACCTGTGCACCCGCACCTGTGCCTCTGAAAAAGTGAAGAATTGGAGCATCTTTGAAGAAAGTATAAGCAGCTCCTGTAGGAGGGACAGGATTCACACCAGCTATACATTAAAGTCTTTCAGTCCTCTTTGGGTGCAGACAGTGACTTTTTTCTATATGTTCCTACAAGGGTTAGCAAATTGAAGGCTAACGGTAATAATGAATGCTACTTGTGCTAGTAGGAAATGGTGGGACAACATAATATATCAAGGGAGATGTTTTATGTAAAGAGTAGATTTGAAGTAGCTATGTTCACTCATAGGATCCTAAATGAAGAAAATGCTTCAATATAATTGTAACATAGTTCTCACCAGGAAATATTTTGACATGTTCTCTATACACATGACAATGCATGTAAGCCAATGATAATTCTTTCTTTTTTATTGGCTATGGTCTGGTCTAGGTAGAGAATAAATGAGGTCAAGAATCTGGGAATCTTGACTGCTAAGTTGTCTCGTTTAATAAAGAGACATCCTCTTCCTTCTTCCCAAGCTGGCCTCACAAGACAGAATTGCTGGTTACCAAGCTTAAATGATTAGTCCCCAACATGCTCCCAGATCCAGTGTAGAGCCCTGAAATCTTGTGGGGGGGATGTTCCTCACCACTTTCTGTTGTTTCTTCAGGGCTTCTGGATGCAGGGGAGTTTTATGTTAAGTAAATTACTCCTTCTAAAGTGATAAATAGCTCTTTTCACAGAATCATTATGGACTTGTTTGTGAGCATGCCAGAGCTAATATAGACTTTTGCCTTTTGCTCTTTGATTGGTACAACAGGGATCTTTGAAACTACAGTTGATTGTTATGCTACTGTCTACTGAGCCTCTGCGAGCCGTAAACTGAGAACGTATTTATTGCTTTTACCAAACACAGTCTCTTGGCTAAATGTCTCCTTATTATATTTTTTCACTTCCTACTTTTTCTCCTTTTAGAAAGTCACAGCTTGGTTTGATTCTAAAAGCAATGTCACACTCTATCCACAGACAACATCCCTCACAATCAATAAAGCATAAAGGTAGAGGGGGGAAAAACCCTCTTTTGGCTGACAGCTGTAGATGTCCATTTACTTTTGTAAATTGAAAACCAAACAAACGAAGAACAACCAAAACCAGGATGTGCCATTTTTCTAGAAAGTTTCTTTTCAACTTCCTTGCATTGCATGGATACTTTTCTTTTGTAATGTGAAAACCGAATTTTAATTGCCTGTCATTTGCTAGAATGGCATTGTGTAAGCTCTTGTTAGATTGCCCTACCAATAAATCTTACTTTTGGGTGTCATAATACAGAGCAATCTGTTTTCTGTAGCTGTGGAAGAATTCAATATAGGACAGTAGTATTCAAAGAGCTTTAAGGGTGGCTAGTATACTCACTTACACACTGACAAAAGAAGAAGACGACTGTAAGAGGACAGAAAATGTAAGGTAGTAATTCCCAGAGAAATTCAGAAGGAACAGTGATAAAAGAAAAATGATGTGCCTAAGAACATCAGCAGATAATAAAAAGATAAGGGATTTATTCATTGGAACAGGAGTGAAGGAAAGAAAATATTTTGGAACCAAACATAAGAGAAACACTTCAGTAAAAAGAACCATTGTATTAAAAATATATGGGAAATACAGTATTTTTTTGTTATTTCTAAGAATTTGTAACTCAACAACTATATTTTGAGAATAAAAATGAAAGCTGGGTTCAAGAATGCAATCCCACAGCAAATGCAGTATTTTTGTAATCCACAAGACCCTTTGCCGGCCAATAATTTCCTGGCTATAGCTCTGTTTTCAAAATTAAATTCTGCTACCTCTCCTTCAGACTGGTGTGGCTTTTCTGATGGTCTTAGATCTTGTGGATGCTGACAGACCAACTCAGTTGTAATTGTTTTAAGTGTATTACGTAGTTTGTCAAGGCATTGTGCTGAGAATGTAGCAAAATACAACTTCTATCCATGGAAATCAAACAATTGGCAAGTGGGCGTCTTCTAATTCTTTGTCACAGGTTACTTCAGCAATTCATTGTTCATGGAGTTTGTCACGACATTAAGGACATCTGAGTACACTGAATTTGGCATGCCTAGTCCTAGTCTTCACTGAATCACTGGCCTGAGTGACTTCATGCGAGTCATTTCCATCACTGAGCCTCCTGCCTCTCCATGTGCTTTGCTATCTACTCATAAATAGTTCTATGAAAGACAGCAGTGGTATTATTAGTGAGGCAAAATCTAAACGGATGGCAATTGATTTGGCTAATACAAAAGAGACAGGAAGAAAGCCCAAAGATATAAACATACCACTGTCATTGGATGTTTGAGCCAGTTTTGCTGAATGAGAAATGCCAAAACTGTGAGCTAGACCTTTGTATTAATGGCTTGCAAAGAGCAACAGGGATGTTTTGATGTTATTACTGACAAGACTGTTAACACTTTACTGCATAAAGGACAGGGTATTGGCCACTCTTGCACAATTTGTAATGAAGTCACTCCTTCAGAAGTAATCCATAGATGATAGTGAGCCTATCAGTTGTTGCTTCCTGTAGGCAATATTGCTGCTGGTATTCTCACCTAAGAGGCCTTCTTTTCTTTATCTTATTTGATTACTGATATGGATGAAAAACTAGGTCACAAACAGCTAAGGAGTTCAGGCTTATCTTGTTGAAGATACCATATGTATCTTGTGAGATATACTGATACTCCCTGGATCACTCAGCGTGTTCAGGAAATGTTGTGAAAGTACACTGCTGCTGCTTTCAGTGGCCATTTCTACTCCTTTCATAAATACTGGATATTAAAATAATGATTTATCTATCTTTCCTAAGAGCAATGAAGTTTTGAGAGACCTGGAACTGGCTTCTTTGAGAGATAGTCAATGCCCCAAGCCTGTCAGTGTCTGAGGCATTTGGACAATCCCCAATTTTCCAAATTTGCACAATATGGACATGCTTTAACTTTTGTCAGCTCTGAAGTGGTCAGGCAGTTCGACTAGATGATCATTGAAGGTCACTTCTGACTCAGTATTAATTCTATTATATTTTGTTCTGTTCCATTCTGTTTCTCAGTATGCAGTTTTTATGAAAAAAACCCTGTCCTTTTCCAGTTACTTAGAGAAAATGGAAGATTCAATAGATTGAGTCAGACTCAGTTCAGCCAAGATAATGGCAAAACTGGTATATAGATATATCTAAGAGGAAACAACTCAAGATGATAAAGGCATACTATTGATGAAGAAACAATTTTCATGCTTCTGCTTCAAGACCCAGTGGGTTTGTTGCACAAAGCACAAGATACTTAGAGAGAACCCCAAACATTAAACAAGATGTCTTGGACCTTAAGATATATGGAGAAACCCTCGTTTTACTCTGGGCTCAATTCCAAATCATTGTTCTAAGAGTAAACCATTAGTCAGAGGTAAGAGCATGAGAATGAATACACAGGGATACACATTTGAGTATGATTCATGGAACAGAAACTTCACACAGAGAAAATATTCTCATGGCATATGACAGATCTCCAGTTACGCAAAACCTCAAGTACTCATTTTTTAAAGGCACTCACTTCTATTTCTTTTGATAGGTCTACAACTTCCCATTTCTCTTCCTCCAGTTGTTATTGCTTTACCACTCTCTATGTTCTGCGTCTGGGTTTACAAGATGCTACTGGCCACACAAACCAAATTTAATATCCTCTATTTGGATTCCTACCAAACCACAAGATCATATATCTTTTTTTTTTTTTTTTCCTAATTTTTTCTGTCTCTCATTTTTAGTTTTATGTAGTTCTTAGTCTCGTAAGAACAAGCCCCTCTCTTTCTATTGTGCTGCGCTAATGTAACTGATACTCAGAAGTACCCCTTAGAAACTGAAAATCGGTTTCTTCTGTTGATACCAATAACACTTTTTCCATAGACTTCCTCATTCTCCCACTATTGTTTTATTTACAACAGAATATTATTCTAATTCAATCAATTTTCAACAATCTAATACAGCTCCAAAGTGGATTAGCCAGCAGGCACTGGTAGACTGCGCATCCATCAGTTGACAGCTACAAAATCCCTGGATAATTAAATCCAGAGAGAGATACAGAAAGGGAAGGAACAATTCATTTGTCTCCTACTTCTCCATCTGTTGCTGCTCATTCCATACAATTGAAGATCAGCTCCTTGGCCCTTCTTCTTCCAGCCACCCAAAGCTGGAAGTGGCTTCCATCCCTGGGGTAGGAGAAACAATGCTTTGAGAAACTGAATGTGACATAAGGCAGAAGAGGAGACGTCTGATCCCTCCACCCTCTTTTGTCCCTAGGAAGGAAATTTCTTCAGAAGTCACACCAATACTACAGTATCTACAATGGGATTTGCACCATGATGGCTATGTTGATGTCAACTACAGCACAGCATGCAACTCTATGATTTGAAAGTCCTGAATGTGACCATCTGTAAACTGCCTCAAAATCAGGACAATATATCATACCTTACTGTTACAGTGAAGTAAATAGAATGCCATAATTCCATGACTAACTGTTGACGGTTTTCTCCTTTGTGTTTATTTTTACGATGTTTTTTTTTTTCTCCCCTTCTTCACATTTCATCATGTTTTGACAAAATAAGGGGGTGAATCAGGTTTTTTAATGAGCTTCATTTCTCATTTTCTCTCTCTCTTTCTTTCTTATCTCAAGTAAATGTCACCAGAAGATGCAAGCATACATGTTCTCTAGTCATTATTTCTTTCAATCATGTTCCTTTTCTAAGCAGATCTTCTTAGATTGCAGAAGATATCTTCAGAACAAAGAATGAGCTTGAACTTGCATGTTCTGTTCATAACAGGATGTCTTCCCTCAAGCTAGCTGAAATACTATGCTAATACTAATGCTAATATTGATTAGTATGAGCATTACTATTTCTATGCTTTGAGGCTATTTACTATTTTAGTCAATTTATATTTACTATATTTTCCATATAATTTTCTGTATAATAAATTGCATTATGATCTTCACCTAACTGAATGTGACTGTTTATAAAATGTGTAGACTTTTTCTCTGCTGTACTGCTATCCCCCACGCTCTTTTCCTTCTAGCACTGTCAGAACTGCCACATTGTAAATGCTACTTAACCACCACTCTTGTCAGTGGGTTAAAAAAATAAAACTTTGAGGAAAGTAAGAGTTTCATTTCTCCTTCTGGATGTCTGCCAGCACATTACTTGGTGGGGGAAGAGTGGCCTAGGGTTTGGATTTTCCTTTTCCTACTTTAAGGAGTGGCTGTTGAGGGAAGCTTGAGGAAGCTACCTTGGTAGGGAGAAGCTAGAAGCTTTTATTAGTTGCTCTGCATGCAGGAGGCAGATGCTGCCCTGCATTCTTGTCAGTCTGAAATAAAATAGCTTTTTTAATGGCGTGGACCCCTCCCTGCTGCCCAGAGAGTGACCTGAACAATTGGAGTGGAATGGGAATTCCGGTGGTGGGAGGAAGATGAGTGTCACAAGGCCTCCAAAGGACTTGGGCTGCCCATTCCACAGACCTCTAACTCTAATCCTAACATTTAAAAATAATACTCTGGCATTTAAAATGAACATAATTTTCTTCTCCTTGGACTATGAATAAAGTAACATTACTCCTTAACTCTTCAGATTCAGCTCCTCTGACAAAGGCAAACTCCAAAAAGGTGTTTGTAGGTTATGGCTTTAGTTCTTTAACTAATCAAAGGCACCTGTGATTAAGCAGCACCCAGAACACCCAGAACCAACAAATCTGGACTTTCTAACTCTCTGCATCTTAAAGCCAGAAGTGTCAAAGTGATCAACACCTGTAAGCAAGATGGATGGCAGCATCCTCACCAGGCTCCAGCGCTCGCTGCCCTGAGCTTCACTGTTTTCAGAGACTTAAGCTCAGCTCCACATTAAAATATATTAGTTTGAGGGGTCAGGAGAAGGTCTTAGGTAACAAATTGTAGTTCTACTGGAGTAAGTCATACTGAAGACACAATGACACTTCTGTATCTGGAAACTGTACAAGCATAACTACCGGCTTTAAGTAAGGGATTGTGAATTGAAGTATCGGTGATTAGAGCTGCAAAAAAACTTTTAACGCAAATGTAAATGGTGCCCACTCTTGGTGTTACTTTGTGGTACTTTTGACAGCATCAGTTGTGCTGGCCAACTGCCACCAGGCTGCCATAGCTGGCATCCGTTGGTTTGTGCAGTGCATGAATCCATCCATCCCCCTTTTTGCTTCCGTGAAATCCTAAACCGTTGTAGTACCTGCAAATAGTATTTCAGTGCATGAGCAGAGCGACAGCAGCACCCAGCATACTATTAGCTAATCTTTGCTTTTTAAAACTAAACTTTGAATAAAACGTTGATTACCTGCATAATTAATCCCTGTTCACAGGAATTTGCATGCCTGAATAATTAAAGATTAAGGCCTAAAAGTGAAAAGCAAGCAAAGCCCACCTTTTTGTACTCGAAAAGCTTCAGCAGCAATCGTGATAGTTCACAGCGCATAAATAATTCAAACTGAGCTGCTCGCCTTTTTTTTTTTTCCTCCTTGGAGAAATCCTCTTAGTGCTTCCTAATTAAATGAAAATGTTTTATAAGCCATCATTTTGTGACATCACAAGAATATTTTAAACTCTGGATTAGACAAGCTGGATTTACAGTTTTTGGTATTTGCCATCTGATACTGGGAGTCGTTTAATGAAACTATAAACCACCACAAAGTGGTGACAAAATGGTACTTTAAAAAAAAAAAAAAAAAAAAAAAGTGTTGAAAAAAATCAATTTTATGCTCTTCAGCTGAGTTTAACTCAACTTCTAATTTTATTTGCAACTCAGCACTTTTCCCCTGGAGCCCTCAGGCTGTAAATAACACTTTAACACAATCCTGACAAAACTTATACAAGCAGCAGGTGTGGGAGGAGGAATATGTATTGTAGGGCGCCAAATCAGCATCGTCGGATTACTTTTCTCCCACAGAATAAGTGATTTTTCTCTCGTTTTTAACTAATCGTCTCCTCGCCACCACGGGGCGGGGGATGAGATGCGGCGCGGGCGGGACGGCAGAGGGCGCCCTCCGCTCGCCGCAGGCTGCGCCGGCCGCTCAGTCAGCGCGCAGAACGTTCTGGAACGGGCCGTGACCGGCTTCCGCCCGGCGGCCTTCCTGCGCCCGTGGGGTGCCGAGCTCCGTGTCCCGGGGTACTCTGTCGCCTTGCAAGGTCGGGGCGCGTCGCTCTGTGCCCAGCAGGTTCTGGTTGAGCGCGGGGTTGCACACGCGGGTCCATCTGTTACTGCAACCCGTCCCAGCCACTCCAGCACGGCGGGGCAGGCTCGGGCCGGCGGTGCAGTTCCCCGGTTAGGCGAACGCAGGCGGGGTTGGAGCTCAGTCGCTGTCCCCTCGGCACGGAGCTCGGGTCGCTGCGGTGCCAGCCCGGCCCCCGGTCCGCCTTTGGAGGCGGAAAAGAAACGCTGCGCCGCTCCTCTCGCCCAGCTGCTCGCCCCGCCTGCCGCCATGCAGCTGCGGAGCGCTGGCGCAGTCGCCTCGGCTTTGCCGCCGGGGCCCGATTCCGCCTTCCTCCATTTTCTCTCTCGGTTGAGCTTTTGCCCGCAGCCCCCGCCCCCTCCCCAGCGCGCCGTGCGGGCCGGAGAGCGCGGGCGCCGGGAGGCGAATGTCCGCGCCCCCCGTTCGACCCCGTTCCCGGCCGCAGCACGCACTGACAGGACCCGGCCGCCCTGAGCACGCCTCGTTCCTCCGGGCCCGCCAGGGGAGCAGGCGGGCGGGCTGTCGCGGCCTGGGGGTGCCGCGAGAGAGCGATGGGGCCCCGGCCAGGTGCCAGGCAGCGGGACCGCGGTATTGCGAGGCGGGGGCTCCCTGCCCTGCTGCCCTCTCCGATCGTAGCGCGCAGACATCTTTATTAGGTCCTTCCCCTTCTGACTGTCGTGTGACAGGCTTATTTTCGTGGAGGGCCCTGCGTGAAAAATACAGAAGAGGAGTTGCGATTCTCCTTCAGTATTCTTTTAACTTTTCGGGTCTCTGAAATTGCAGCGCCCTCGCTGAACGGGCGCGGCGAGGCTGTGACTTTCCGTCCGTTTGAGAACCCAACGGGGGGGTCAGACCTCTCTTCTCTCCCATTTCTCTTGTAACCAAGCGTCTGCGGTAACCCCGCAGCCGAGGGGTTGGGGGAGATCACACACACAACCCCGAGCGATTGGTTACTCCCTCGCAGTCCCCCGACTAATACTGTTATTACTATTCGATGTACTCCTATCCTCCACTGGCCTTTTTAATGAGCAGGAATCAGGTCCTTCGTGGTGAATTTTTAAAAGGGCGAAAATGCCTGCGTGCTGCTTGTGCTGGTTGTGCGGAGCGACCCGCCTATTCCTGCTCCTGGTCTCCTTTCGTTTTGTACTCCCTTATTTCTAAACATAAATAAATAAATAATAATATAAAGAAAGAAAATATTACCAAAATGGGAGCATCATAGTGCCCCGGTCTGCCCTTTGCCTCCCAAGTAGCTGAACACATAACGTTCAGGGTCGCCGAAGTGTACTTTAAAGACAAAGTTGCTGAAATCGTACTTGTTCTTTAAAAAGAATCACACCGAATGTTTTAAAGTCTACGCATTGCTCCCTTGTCGCTTTATCTTACTGTATTTTAATTTTTAACGAGAATTTATCGTTACACCTCCTGAACGCTGCATTTTTTACTGTTTGTGAAGAGAAAGGTCGGTGCCAGGGTTTAAAACTTTCCCCGGGTAGACTGTGCATTTCAATTCTGGCAGCCAAACCCGCTGTCGTTAGTCATGAGCAGAGGTAATAACCGGGGAATGTACCATTATAAAATAATCCGGAGGTATTAGGTAAAGAATGGTACGGCCATATTTTATCACCGTGGTTTATCACACTGCTTAGATTCGCCGAGGGATCGTTCTGTTTAATCCATTTTACTAAGCACTGTATAAACCAGACATAAAGACAATGCCTGGCTAGAAAAGCTGCCTCTGTTACAGACTTTGCAGTACCTCGGGTCTAATTTGTTCCCGGTACATTTAAAGATGCAGGTTTGAGGTTTTTTTAGTAACATAAATGTCGGTCGGAATATCTCAGTCTTGGGATATCCCCTTTATTTATGGCTGCGCTATTTCAGGACGTTATACAAGGCCTAGTGCAGAGATGAGACTGCTGCCTTGTGCAGAAAAGATAAGAGGCATTGCACGGAAAGGGGAGGAAAGGTTCATTCCCTCCGTGGTGGAAGTATCGTGGAGGAAAATCCGACCACCAGCTAGGTCCTTAGTAACACTTAGTGCTGTGTTGCTGACCGCCCGTCCTCAGCGGATTTGGGGACTTTTTTTTTGGAGGGGAGGAAGGGTGGGGTATATTTATTTTTCTTTGCTTTCGTGAAATCTTTCCTTCTGTCGAGTTCAGGCCTGTGGCGATTCCTTTAGCTATTTCTGTTGCCAATATCAGGATCAGGGAAGGAAGGCAACGGGCCCTGCCTGGCCCCAGCTGCCGCCCTTATCCCCCGGATCGTGCCGTGGTTTCCACCCTTCCCTCTTAAGCTTAACCTGTTCCGCATACCAGGAGCCTGCAACGAGTTAGGTTTCGGCAATACTGCCGAAGCGATTAGGTTTTAGGGGACTGAGGGTTTTGTGTTTTCTTTTTTTTTTTGGGGGGGGGGTGTTAGCCCCCGCCTCGGAGCGAAAGTCTCATGGATTTGCAAAGGGCAGACCTTTGCAGAAGTCGTGTCTGTCGGGGGGCATCTCCGTTCTCCTTCCCCGGCAGTTTTGCTGCAGTTACTAGCCAGTGGCCCTTGCTCCACACACATCCCGCGGCGGGTCGGGGCCGAGCCGGTGCAGCGAGTATTTACAGAGTGTCATGCTGCCGATATTCCGATGTATATTGGAATAGGTTGCCCAGAGAAGCTGTGGCTGCCTCGTCTCTGGCAGTGTTCAAGGCCGGGTTGGATGGGGCTTAGAGCAACCTGGTCTAATGGAAGGTACCCCTGTTCATGGCAGGAAGGTTGGTACTAGATGAGCTTTAAGGTCCCTTGCAACCCAAACCATCCTATAATTCTATGTTTCCTGTTAGGAATAGACTGTCTCTCTTTCCAGAGGGAGTGAACGAGTTTGCAGGTTGTGCTCGACGGTGCGACAGTGCGGCTGTCACTGTGCTAACATTCCTGAAAATATTTTCCCGTCCATGATAGCTTTTTTTTTTTTTTTTTTTTTTTTTTTTCCTTTGGCTTTCACTTTCGCACAGCGTTTCTGCAGTGCTCACATCTGTTTATTATCTTCGGAGCTTGGTGCAGTGAATTGGGGATTCAAATGAAGTCGCAGGGCTTTCAGTTTGTTAATGACAGTGCTTAAAGTTAGGCTATTTAATTCCATAGTTAGGCCCTTCTGGAAAAGGTGACCTGTTTTCTCCTAAGGCTTCAGTTTCAAAGGCCTTCCAGGGAGATCAACAGGAGCAGTGCGTGCTTAGCAAAATTTTTTTATTTGTATTAAAAAAGGAACTGTGAGCCTAAGTGTAGTGTTCGTCTTGCAGCATGTGGGACTAACTGCGTTTTTCCTGTTTGAGAGCCTCTCCACTTTCATCAGTATTGCATATTATACCCCATGTAAGTGGAGATAACGCAGTGAAGTTTCAAATAAATAAGTTTCGTGACGGTTGGTGATTAAATAAAACGGGTCATCAAAACAGTTAATGGGTCGTTAATAAAATAATTTATTTGAAAGGTGAGTGAAAGCAGAATATTGAGGGGGTTTTGTTAATTCACTTTAAGCCCTCTTCACTCTCCCGTGGAAGGAGTATATGCAAAGCCCCTGGCCCTTTTCTGCTGCGTGGGAACACTCGCTTCCTGTGAGACCAGGGAGCCCTCTATCCCGTCTGTCGGTCTGTCTTGCTCTCTGTCCGCAGGTCCTGCTACTGCTCCCTGCACACCGAGGCGGCAAAGCTGACAGCTGCCACGAGTGTCACCTTTTCCCCCTGTGGCCGCGACCCTCAGGGGTACAGACGGGGAAGTTGGAGAGAGACACGGTGATTTTCTGGAGCTCCTCCCGGAATGAGGAGCCTTTCCCTAGGAAGGAACAGACGGCTACAAGCTCTGCCTCTATCGCAGGAGAATCGGATAGCATGTGCTGGGCGTCCAGCTCCGCTCGCAAGGCTGGAGGGAGACAGGAAGAGAAACCAGGCACCGGCACAAGGGATCCCCCCTCAGTAATTCTCGTAGGGCCTTGTTCTGTCTCCACGGAAGGCAATAGAAGTTTTGTCTTTCACTTTATTAAAGAAGTACAGTCAGGCCCTCCTCATAGCCTCCATGTGCGTTCTTTTTCTTCTGGAAATTCTTAGTGGAATGAAAAACCAAAACACCAAACCAAACCAAACAAAACCTAAAACCAAACCCATAACAGTAAAAGCCCAAAATGATAATAATAAAAGATAACAACCTACGAGCAAAATTACTGAACTCTTGTTTTATGAAGTCTCAGTTGTAAAAAGACTTAATTAAAATTAATGATTTCTAACTAGGGAGATTAATAGTTATTGTATTCTTTTTTCCTAAAATACTTACTTCTCAAATTGTTAAGGTCGTATTTTAAATGTTCCCTAATGTCCGTAATAGCCTGTCAGTAGCAGATCTTTAACGTCTTCGGTTTGGCCAATATTTTAACTACAGAAATTACAGTTAGTGATCGGAATTTTCAGAAATGTGTCATCTGTTACCTTCTAAGCAGGGGGACGTTGGTGTGTCCCCTCGGCCCTATTTTTTTGGCCACCTACTATCAATTCTTCAGCACCAGCAGGCTTCCCTGGAAGATACCAGCAGTTTTTGGGAATAGTCTTTTACTTTCCAATCATTTCCAGATAAACTCCGATGTGGTTTCCAAATTAAGTTCCTGTATTTATATGGTTATGTTTTAAAACTAATTGTGGCAAAGCAGCCCTTGATAGTTGAACCTTTGTAATCTATAATGTTGATTAGCTTCCTAACAGGGAGCTGTCATCTGTATTAATTTCTCTTCCGCCCTCCCTACATTTTACTACTGCTTCCAAATAATCCTGCATCCCTCCTACTGAAAAAAATGGGGGAGCTTCTTCTAAAATGTTGTTTAGCGCGGAATAACGACGCTTTTGCACACAAAGCACTGATTTCCAGGGTCTGTCCTCACTCTATTACCTCAAATAACACACAACGTTGTCGCCAGGGCAGGCGTTTGCTCTCCCGGCTCTTCTTGTGTCCTAGAAATAGGACAAATTCGCCTGCACATGACCCTTTCTACAAATATTCGTCGACATTTTGCTTCGCCTTATTACTGGCTAAAAAAATGTGTCCTTTAATTTATATATATATATATATATATATATATATGAAATATCTTTTACCCTTTTAAAGCACTTGTATGGTGAGCTTGGGGTAGAAAAGTCTCATGTGTGCATGTCTACAAACCAGGTTAGCTACTGAGCCTCGGCCACTCCCTGACTACAGAATTCTGCTGGCTTTTATTAAATCAATTCTGTTCATTTTTTTATTTGTATTTTACTTTATTTTTTCCCCAATGAAACGTGTTCTGGTTGGCATCCAAAAAGCAGAGCGGCCGCCGGGAACTTGCCGTTTATTTCCCCCAAATTTTCTCAAGCATTGTTAGGGCGGGAGGTGAAAGCACTTATTTAGAAACCCCTATATTTTTTTTTTTTTTTAAGCCTTCTGAGGATAAGAAAAATTTAAAGGGGAAAAAAAAAAGGCTTTTTTAAAAGGCTTTTTTGCTTTTTTTTTTTTTTTTTTTTTTTTTTTTTTTTTTTTTTTTTTTTTTTTTTTAGGGTTAATTTAACTTAAGCTGAAGGAAAACCCAGAGCTTGTTGCCCCGGTGAAAAGGATGTCGAAAGGAAGATAAGCGAGCAGGGGCGTGCTAAAAAAACCCATTAATATCATCCCTTTAACCAGGTACCGAAGCGGATCATCGCCCATCCCAGAGGGGCATCTCCCCCTCCACTCCCCCATCACTTTCCCCCCTTGTTTTTAGGGGTTAAACCCAGATTGTATTTCCCCAGCAGGTACCTAAAGGAATAACCCTGCTCTCCCCTCTTAATGTGCCGGCCCCTTTTCGTTTAGAGGTAGGCTTTTGTGTGTGCTTGTGCGTTTTGTTTCTCCAAAGTAGCTGTAAATGGCTTGTTGTTGTTTATTGTAAAGATGAAAAAAAAAATCTTAATTCGCAGCCTGAGAGCAGGGAGCGATTCTCACTCTCCTGGCAGTTCAAAGGGTGTCGATTTGAGTTAGGCAGCATCCTTCAGTTTTAAGGGAGAGGTGCTTGAAATCAAGAATGGCTTTTTTTTCCTTTTTTTTTTTTTTTTTTTTTTTCCCCCCCCCCCTATTTGGGCTTCTTCTTTTTTAGTATTAAAGTCATGTAGGAAGAAGACATTTCTCCTCCGTGCTCGTTTAGGCTGGCCCTCCCTTGGAAACTCCAGACCGGAGGGAAACAGGCGTGCATGGGTTTTTGTTGGTTGGGTTTGTTTTTTTTTTCTGAAAGATGTTTGTCACGCTGCAACCATTATTCCGAAGAGCCTGCGATGTTTTCAGTCACAGCCCGATTTTCAAGGCTCCTTTCTACACAT
>JANRGW010042334.1:0-48068 GCA_024733675.1 Psilopsiagon aymara
CCACAGGTACGGACACCTTCCACTAGACCAGGCTGCTCAAAGCCCTGTCCAACCTGGCTTACTCCTAGCAAGACTATGGATTAACCGGTATTCATGTCTGAAGACTGCTTCCACCCTTTCCTAGAGAAGAACGAAAAACAACGTAGTGAAGACAACTCCTCGGCTTCCATAAAGCCTATAACCACGCTTAAAATCCTGGCACTGCCGCCGCGACCCGCAGGCCGCGCCAGTACCCTCCGTCCCCACTACAAATCGCGCCGACAGTGGGGAAAGCACCAGCTGCATCCCCCTTCCCCCGCGCTCCCCCGACACTACGACCGCGCCCGGCCCGCCTCACCGCGGGAGGGGAGGCCCCAGTCCGGCCCCGACGCTTCCCGGGCCGCTACTGGCGGCTGCCAGCGCACAGTGGGGCGGGACGAACGCAGCTCCGGAACGATGCGGCGCCGGGCATGGCCCCGTCTCACCCGGCGGCAATTCCAAAGGCGCGGCGCCGGCTGCCACCCCCTGCCCGGCCAGGGCGCGCCCCGGGAGGAGGAGGAGAGGGAGATCACCTCACCGGCCGCTTACCCCGCCGGCGCACGGGCACGCGCGACCCAGCCGCGCAGCGCCGCCGCCGCCCCCGTCCTTTTCCTTTTCCGGGTGCGACGGCCGTCAGGCGCCTGTTCGGCCGCCAATGGGGAAGCGCGGAGGGTGTCACGTGGGGTGCGCGTGGCGGCTGGCGGGCGGCTTCGGGGGAGGCTGCGGTTGTCTGGTGGCTCCTGAGGGGGGAGAGGGGAAGGAAAGGGAAAGGGAGGGAAAAGGAAAGAGCGAGGGAAAGGAAGAAAGCGGAGAAGGGAAGGGTCTGCCTGAAGAGCTCGGGAGGACCCAGGAGGAGACAGTAAAAGGCCAGGCATCAGGGGTGGTGTGGGAGGGAGGTGGAATCCTGAGGGAGTAATTACTTCCCAAAGTACTGGAACCTGAATTTAGCGTTCGTCAGAATACAGAGGTTCGCTGGGATGTGTGAAATACTCCCAAGAGAGTTAATATGAACTGTGGCTGAGAGTTGGAGCTATCAATGCGTCTTGAAAGTAGAAGTCATTCTGGGCTTGCGGTGGTTTAGGTGAAGGTGCGGGGTGTGGTAGCAGGGTCTTCTCAGGGTCTTGAGAGAGGGCTCAGTCTTGGAAAGAATACATGTGTGTGGGAGGTTAGGACTGGAAGTGGCGCAAGGGGTTGTAAACAGCGGGTGTGAGTAAATGGCAGGCGATGCTAGTGTTAGATTACATGTACCAGGGTACTGCAGTGAGCGCTGTTTGGTTGAATCTGTCATTGATGATCTGGCAAAATAAAACTGCGCTGTGCACAATTGGATGAAGAGGCAATTGGAAAGGACTGAGATTAGAGCAGAGCTCAGAACTTGCTAGGAACATGTTGCTTTCTTCTGAATAGGCATACTGTATTTTTCAAATCTGGCTCTGCTGTTCCACTTCTGTTAACTGGCCATGACCCTATAATCACTGTATGTCCCAGGCACAGGCTTTGTGTTTCCTCCTTCTTCTTCCACTGCTTCCAGAGTTTTACTTTCTGCCATCACATCAGTTAAAATTGCTGGTGCAGGGGCTACAGTTCTGCTTACATTGCAGCTGAATTTGGAATTTGGTGTCTTGTGTGTGATCAGTTGCCAATGTTTTCCAGCTTGCTGGAGTGTGAAGGCAGTGCTGAGTCCTACCCTTAACTGTCACGACTAGTGTTGCCCAGAGATTTTGTAATTGCTTTGCTGAGTGTGTATGAGGGCAAGTGTTTTAAAGCTTACCAGTCTGGGACCAGTAAGGAGCTGGCTGTTCATGCAGTTCCACTCTCTTTGCTTGCAGTTGCTAGCTGTTGCAAGGCATCATTGCAAATGTTTTGTGTGAGCCCAATATTACACACTTAATGGAGGTGATGATGAATAAGTGGGCAGCAAAGTGGCCCTGAGCATGATGCTGAGAGCCAGTTTTATTGTGGTCTTTCTAAGATTCCCCCAAAATCTTGAGATTTGGAAGGTTTAGTACTTCCTCGCCTTTCATTTTTTCATTGAGAACAGCTACATCACTAAAAATATTAAATATTAAATTCACAAAAATACTTGCTTTAAACTATGAAGCTGTTACCACACAACTTGTGAAGAGATGCAGCCTTGTCCAAGCTTTTTCTTTAAATTCTCCAATCATCCTTCTGTTACCAGCATTTCACAATTATAAAAGAATCCCCAAAGCAGCAGTGATTTCTGATTTTCTTCCAGTAGGTGTCTTCTCCAATACAGTACTAAACAATGATTTAACAATTGCATATTTGGTGATATATGAAATACATCTTTGGTCTGTATGTGATTATCTCCAGAACCTTCTACTGTGGTGCTGTCTCTCTTTAGTGGCTCATTCTCATGTCAACAAATTCTTTTGCATCTCAGAAATAGAGGGGTTTAAGAAAAGAAACAATTACTTGGAATCTGCACAGCAAGAGCATGAGATCCTTTTGTGCTGTGCTTAGCTGCACAAATGCCTGGGGAAGCACTAACTGCCCAGGTTGGGCTTTGATATGTATCATTTTCTCACAAATCTTGTCTGTAGTCAGGACATTTCAATTTAGACCCTTTACTGGAATAAATCCTGAAATTCTTAAAATAGTAAAGAATAGAAGTAAAATACTAAAGTTATGTGATTTTTTCCTGGTAGAACAACTTTTACGTTTAGCCTCCTCCATCAATTATGGAGGAGGAATGACTTTTCCTCAGTCAGTGGAAAAACTCCTAGTGATTGGAGTATTTATAAACCAAGAACTTTACAGGTTGGGTGTGATGCGCTCTTGTTTTCAGTAATTTTGATTGTATTTTGTGTTCTTTGGCACTTCTGTCTTATCTAGAATCTCACTAATGAAAATAAGTTGTAAATTGTTAAGCTTTGCTTGATAACGTAACAGTAACATAGAAAAATATATTGTTGTAAGCTGTACATGACATGATGGGAGGCTCATGGCCATGAGCGCAGAAGAGCAGTGACAGGCTGCGAAGCTCCAGTGACCTAGTCAGGATAAACACCCTAACCTGGACCAAGGCCTGTCAGAGGGGAGGATCGGCCTCACGTCCAAGTGCGAAACTCACCAGGCAAGTTAATGGAAGAGGTCCCTGGGTCACAACAGACACCCCATCGCCCTGAGAAGGACATTGGAGTCATTATGGGATGTATAAGAGTCTTTGGATTGTTCAGTACTTTTTATAAAATGTTTAGGGGAAGGACCAAGGTGGGGAAAGGAGGATCAAGGTGATTTGAGAAGGAAATATGAGAAGTTGGGAAGGTGGGGACAAAAAGGGCCAGTTGCAGGGCTGCTGGTCGTTATGCTACTCTGGCCATGCCCTATGTGTGATCAGTGCTGCTTGTCCAGTCTTACTAGTGAACTCAGTTTGTAATTTTTCCATGAACAAGAGTCTCTCCTGTGTAGGTAGACATCTGAGTGCCACTAGGCATAGAAGGGACGAGGGGTCACAAGGTCCCATGGTTCTGTAATGCCAGCAGCTGGAATGCATGGAGTCTGAGTGCCATCAGCTGGACAAAGGGTTGTCATCATAGGTGTCCCTGTGGAGTGGCAGCATCTTGCATATTGTGTGCATGCATGTTGTGTGGCTCTGGACATTGGTGCATATATTTGCTATGGATCATTAAGCTGAACTAGCAGGCTGGTAAGGATAAGAGGCTTGGGAACCAAATACTGGAGCATCTGTAAGCCTGGGCTGTGTACTGGAGAGACAAGACCACATTGAGTGTTATCCATGGGAGGAGTTCCAAGCCAGCTGTCAGAAGGACCTGTGGGATCAGGGGACCAGCTGTGAAACAGCCTTTGCACATGAAGTGACTGTCAGACCAGGGGATTCAGGAGCCAGGTACTAGATTGGCTAAGGCCAGTTACCAGAGAGAGTCGTAGTGTCTGTGCCACTGTACGCATGTGCACATGCACCAGGATCCTGAGTGCTAGCAACCCATGTGGGGCTACAGGCCTCGGGGCCTTTTAAGTCCAGATGCCAGCAACTGGAGACACCAGAGGATCCAGCAGCCAGTTATTGGACAGATGGAGTGTCTAAGACCAGCTGCTGGAGGGATCTGTATTGTATCCATGCATGTGTCCTTTGCTACCAGGCTTTCATCCTAATCAGACAGGGAAACGATGTGGCTGCTGATGCTGTTGGTGATAATATGAGGGCTGTGTTTTCTGTCTGTGTATTTCTGTGTGTGTGTGTGTGTGTATATTATGTATGTATAGTGTGCATCTACACCTATTGAGAAATCGTGCTCAGCCTTGCTACTGTCTGGATGCAGAGCAGTGGCAACTTGGCCTCTACTGGGCAATGAGGTTCAGTGGCCTCTAGTAATTGTTGTTGGGTATTGTGGTATTAGATCTAGACGCAGAAAGGCTGCGTTTTCAGGAAGGAAAATAATGTAAGCAGCAGCAAACCATGCTAGAAAAGAATATGGAGAAAATGAGTAAGGAAAAAAAAGAAACATTCCAGGGAGGCTTATTCAGAACTGTAGAATAATGCGCTTTGTTATATAGCAAGGCTATATATACACAGTATGTACAGTATACACAGTACAATAATATACAAGTTTATATGTTACTCTAAATGCCATTGACTGGAAGATGCTGAAAGAAGAGAATAAGGGCATTTATTCATGCATGGCATGCTTTTAAGTAGCAGAAGTTATTACATATCTTCACAGGGGAATCTACAACATAATTACAAGGTATCCCAGGGTGGAGATTCTGCTCCTTGGTGCCATAGGAATATAACAGTTAAGGTGTCTGGATACAGTTTATCATCTGGAGCTTAGGGCTTTTATTTATCTATAAAAGTTGCAAAGAGAGTCTGCATCATAGAGCATTTTATGCGTGTCTAAAACACAGGGGTAGCAATTTTTTCATCAACACTTTTACTTAATTAGGAAAAAAATACATTTGGAAAACCACAGAATTGGTGACTTCCTCTTTTGTCTGTTCCTTTTTTCCTCATTTGATTGCATAACTAGAAGACTGAATCTCAAATGTTCTGGCTCAGTTAGCAAAGGTGGGCTGCGACTCTCATTGGGGTATCACTGGGCTTTTTGTCACTCATTCACTCATTGTCCTCTCTTCTTTACCTCAGCCAACATGCACTTGCAATAAGAAAATTCATGGTGAGTGAGGAATGATGTTTGTGGTAGTAACATATTCCCTCCAGTTCTAGGTGCAGCGTCCTGTAAAAGGGATGTTGCACTGGGATGAACTCTCTTGAGACTTTTATTTGGACTGAACCCAGTGCTGGATTTATGGCATGCCAACTTTCCCTTTGACACAGTCTGCTCCTTTTTTGCATGCTGCTTTGCATAATTTTCATAATAGTTTGCCACTTTAGTTTGTGTATTTTGAAAATGACTGTAATAATGGAAGTCATAACTTCTTATGTACTGGGATAAATTTTTAGTGTTCATGTTACTTTGCAAAGCTAGGACAGTTAAGAGCTGGATTCAAAAAGTGTGTATGAGTATAGCAGGTTTTGCTGTATTTTAGGCTCTCTGCTGTATACAGAGGATAATTGGAAGGCATGCATTTGGGAAGTTGTCCTCCTAATTTCAATTTTAAAATCAAAGTTTTCAAACCCAGAAGCCTTTGAAATCCCTGAAGCTAATGGATACTCAGCATCTCAATCTAAAACCGGTTATTTACACTTTGGTTCTAGAGTTCCCATGGCATTCTGAAAGGGCTAGATCACAGATGCAGATGTTTACTCTATAGTCTATGCATTAAAATTATTGCAGTATTTCTGGTGCTTTCTGGAAAGAAATAGCAGCACATGTGGCATGTCCTGAGACCTGCCCAACACAACAGTTTGTTTATGTTCTGCTTAATAGTGTCCAAAATGCTTTGTACTGATTGCGCAAAACTAGGTAAACTCTAAAAGTGCTTGTAGCACTTTTAACACTAGATAAGCTACACCTCTGCAACTGCTTAGCATATGCAGGATTTTTACATGTCTAGCAGCCCAGCTCTAATGCTCAGGACTTGTAACATTTCTAGTAGGCAAAAAGAGATGTGAGTGGGAGACCTGTTGTTGGCCTCAACACTTGTCTGTTTTGATAAACTAGTGCTCTGATGTCTTCAGTCCTGTTAAATTATTGTGGTTTTCAGGTGCACTTGTTTCAAAACTGTGGTACCAAAAAAACCCCTGCAGTATATGACAGATGCCACAGTAATGTCTAGGATTGTTTTCATTTTGGTTTCTTCGGCCTGGTATGTATTAAATTTGGATGCTATAATATCTCTCATGAAATAGAGCATTAGTAGATAACTTGAAAATGCGGCACTGCAATTTTTTCCATATCAAACTAATATCCTTTAAAGCTGTATGTTCTTGAAGCAGCATTCATCAGATCTTGTCAGCAGCACAATGAGCCACCTACTGTATATCGTCAGCTGAATACCAATTAGCCTTTAATTTTACCACACGTCCAATCAAAAGAACTATTGCTTTCGCATGATGGCAGAAGGTCATTAAAACAAATGATCTTGCTGGCAGACAATGACAACAAAACCCATAGCTCAGTAAGCAGTGTATCTGTTATTGGGCACTGACAGCACACTAAATGCTGCACTGCGCTCGCTTTTTCACTCTGACTTGTTTCAGGTGATCTGATGGCCTGAGAGCAATAGCTAAAACATGCTCTCCTAACTTAATGTTTTAAGGTACAATAGTATTTGCCTCAGACATACAACTACACAAGTATTTTTAATGTCACAGCTGTCAAATTCTATAGCTCTTCCTATGCTTTCAGCTGTTACTTGCAGTTTTAGTTCTCAGCAGTCCCTTCCAGAAGGAACAGCAGTCTATCCTTTAGTACCCTGAATTGCGGGTCTTCAACCATGTGAAAAATGAGTGCTGGTGGATTACTTAAGATGTTACAGTTTGTCTGAGTTCAGTCATCTGGATTCTCTTAAGTCTTTCACTTTGTGTTCTGCTGTGAACCGTGACAAGTTCAATGCTTTCTTCTGTTTGGACATCAGAGAATTTCCAGATTCTAACTTTCTCATATTTTTCATCCTGCTCAGGTTTGAACTTTCTTGAAAGGCAGTTGCCTGTTTTCCTTTCTTCAGCTTAAGAGCAAACTACTTTGCGAAGTTCCAGAGTAATCCAGTTACTACTCCCAGTTCTGAGGCAATCACACAGTTACTAAAAACTGTTAATGCTTTTACGTTCAAAAAATAACAGAATTCTACATACTGGTAATAGATACTGTTTCCTGTGCCATTGATGTTTTCAAGATGTCCGTGCAAAAGTAGAATAGAGAAACAAAATTGGGAATAGAGCATGAGTGACAGCAAAAGAAAATTGATAAAATCCTACTCTATTATGAATTACTGTCCCTGGAAGTGGTCAAAACCATGTACCTCAGGCTGGAGACATGTAAGAATTTGCATGAAATGTATTTGGTGTAGAGGACTTAATACCTAGTTGTGAATTCACGACTCCAAATTGAATTCTGATGTTTATTTTAAAGCCCCTAAGTTCTGCTTATGTCTGTAGAAATTAATGTCAGTGTTTATACATTTAAAATGCATTTCAAGCTCTTGCAGTTTCAGGGGAGAGAAAAAAAAATCCGATCCACATGAACATTAGTATTTCCGAAATGGACAAGGAAAAGAGAATGCCAAGAATTGCTAATCATAAGTATTAAAAAATGCTGAGCCAAATGCTAAAAGGGAGCCTGACTGACTTGAAGTCTCTTCTAAGATTGAAATAATAATAAAGGTTACCTTCTAATGTCAGAGATTCAGCAATCTCTGCTTTCAGGTTGTTTTTTTTTTTTTTTTACAATCAAAAGCCCATAAACCAGACTTTTTCATATAACTCAAAAAGCTGAATAGCAGATATTTCTGGACCATATTTCACACTTTACCATGTATTTCTGGACTCACGAAAAACCTCCACAATTGCTAAAGCTGCATTCATCAGCTAGAGAAGGCACAAAAAAGAAGTCACAAGATGCAGAGAAATCTAATACTGCATTTAGAGCAATGGTTGCTGCATTATTTCCTGCAAATGCTTTTCTCATTACTTTGTCCTGTGACCTGCACTTGCAAATCTTTTCTACTTTCTGTTCCTTATACAGGCATTCCCAAAATGCGTATACATCAATGCACACAGTATGAGAAGCAAACAGGATGAACTGGAAGTGCTGATTAGTTCCCAGAACTGATGTAGTTGGTATCGGTGAGACTTGGTGGAATGAATCCCATGATTGAGTGCTGAGCTGGAGGGATAGGCAGGACAGGTGAGGTGGAGGTGTTACATTGTACATAAGAAAGAGGTTTGAGGTGCTGATGTAGTTGAGAGCCTCTGGGTGAGGGATAGGAGGATGGAAAATAAAGAGATGTTGTGGTATGTGTCTACTACCTATCACCCAGCCAGGATGTGAGCACTGATGAGTTTCCCATAGGAATTAGGAGAAATTATGGGATCAGTTTCCCTTGTCCTTATGGGAGATTTTAACTTCACAGGCATCAGCTGGGATTAGCATACTGCTGTGATGAGCAGGTCTTGTAAATTCTTGCAATTTGAAAGGAGTTGGTAAGTTCTTGTCACAGGTGCTCAGTAAGCCAACTAGGAAAGGTGCCCTCCTAGACTTGCTGTTTGTGACTAGAGAAGGACCTGTAGGATATGTGATGTGGGTGGCCACAGTGATCCTGAAGTGGTTGAGTTTAAAACTGTCAGTGGATTGAGAATAAAGTTCAGCAGAGTTGCTACCCTGGACTTCAGGAGAGCAAGCTTAAGCTATTCATGGATCGTCTTAGCAGAGTACCCTGGGAATCTGCCTTTAGGGTCCACAAGTGCTGGTCAGCTTTTAAGAAGCAACTTTTAGAAGTACAGGAACAGATGATCCCACTGTGTTGGTCAGGCAAGCAAGGCACAAGCCCAGTTTGGATGAACAGGGTTCCCATGGAGCTCAAGAGGAAAAAGTAATTTTATTATCTCTGGAAGGAAGGTCAGGCTTTGCAGGAAGAATACAGAGCTGTGGTTCTTGTATGCAGGGAGAAGACACAAAACGCCAAAGCTCAATTAGAGCTGAAAATGGCCATTGTTGTGTCAGATAACAAGAAGGGCTTTAGCTATTGATCAGTCCTGAAGTGGTCAGGCAGTTGGACTAGATGACAATTGTAGGTCACTTCCAACTGAAATATTCTTTATTCTGTTTTGTTCTGTCCTATTTTTCCTTTGGGCAGGAAAGAAAGGAAGGATAAAGGAGTGGTCCAACAGCATAAAGTGTGATATTGACTAAAGTTTCGTTAGTAATTAGTTTGTCGGCAGCTTTGTAAAGCATAGCTATAGTGTTGTATGGATGGCAGGTACCAGCAAGCTCTCTGCATTCTGAGTAAAGAGCACATGGATCTGCTCTAGTCCAAAATCTGGAGACCGTGTTTGTAAATTACTGAGTTGGAGCTTGTCTCTCCAGTCTTCACAAAGAGCTTGGTAGTTGAATTTTGTTGCCAGATGTGCAGTCATCATATGTTGGTAAAATGAGCTTGCCTCTGCCCACAAAATTATGCAAAGATAAAAAATAATTGCTTCTTTATGGACAGTCCATTATCACATACTACAAAGTAGTTAGTTTGCAAACTGAAGCAATTTGAAATGTCAAATGTGTAAGTAAGCAGACGTGTGCATGTATACAATATATGTTGCTGAGAGACTTGGGATAATTTGGTTGAAGATGTAAAGGTATGACTTAAGTTGGCAGTATCCTCTTGACTACAGGTAAGATATTCCTCTCAGCTATGTAAGCTGCAAGCGAAGGGGTTAACCACTGAGTCATTATTACTGAAATTTTGCTCCAGCACAAAAATAATGGAAGCCCTAGTGTTTGATTTTGTGCTTCCTGGCAACAGAAATTCATCTTGTCTTAGTCCAGAATCAAACTGAGGACTAGGGAAGGACAATGGTAATGTCATAAAGCTTGTCAAAAACTGCTTGTATGTCACAGTTACGGCTCATGGATCAGACAATTTCCTTAGAAAGTGAAAGATACATAGGAGGATAAACTGAGATCAACCTGACTACTGAAGTTTGGTAGTATTCCTGGGCCCTGCACAGCTTTGTTCCACAGGCTTTTGAGCAAGCCTTTGGTAAACTGGCATGTTTTCTTATCTTTTTCTCCATGGTAGCCACTCAGTTACCTGGGGTGTTTGGTTGCCTGCTTGCACAGCAGCAGATTGCAGACGTGAGTCTTTTTCAGTTACCAAAATAAAATAATATACAATGCTGTTACCAGGTGGAAGAGGGAGCAAACTGTTGCTGATAGAATGACAGCCAAATGGCATTTTAGAATATAATATTATTTATGAAATACCTTAGTTTTCCAAATTTTACTGCAAATAACATTGTTGATCATTAAAGAAGGCATACTTTAAAATGTTAATTCTCACTTTTCTATGATGATAATTTAGTGCCTGAATGTATACTTTACCAAGTCCGCATAGAATGTTGTTCATTTGAAGCTGAGACACAATGTTGGGATGGATTCTCAATAATTATTGTTCTATATATATGTACTATTCGTTCTAATCATGGGCAGCTGAGCATACAGCTGCAAAATCATCATATCGTTCAGTATACTCTTAGTGTTCATTACTGGCAAGGTCTTTTAATTTTTAGAATACAGTATTTTAAGCTCTTTATATTCCATGTGTCTCTTGACAGATGTTTTGATCATTATTTTCAAAAACTTAATTTTACAGATTCTGGACTAAATATTTTTCTATTTAGGGTCTTTTTGTGGAAAAAAATGACATTTTTGAATTAAGTAAATGCTCTAGAAACATGTATACAAACATTTTAACAAGGCAAAACCTTATAATTAGGAACTGACAAGCAGAGACCTTAAAAAGCCTACCATCTCCCTTGAAAATAGATAAATAGGAAGCAAAAGCAGAAGAGCAGTTTTAAAAACTTGTTAGGTTTGAAAGCTTTAAAAATGGTAAGAGGATAATGAGTTATTCAGACCTGAAGGTATGTTTCTGAACAAGATAAAAAAAGACACATATTACCTACTGAAGAGAAGGAAAAAATAAGCTGCTGCCAATCTTTAATATTTTGGATACTGAAATCTTGCAGAAGCCTTCGTAGCTTTCCATTATTAATGTCTAAAATGCCATTTTATTTTTCATACGAATAAAGTGCATTTAGAAGATTTATCTGTGGTGTCTTTAACTACGTTTGCAGTAGTTATTTTGACTGAGAGTTTTTTCTCTACAGTCAGAAAAAAACATAGTTAAAAACTTTCTCCTAAAACCATCATTTCCTTTGCTACTGTTACAACTATATAAATTATGATGTCACTATATGGAAAGTCAGATGGTTTCAACACTTCATACTCTTAAAACAGATGAAGCAGTGTTCCTTTCCTTTCAACTTTTTTTGACAAACACGGTTTTACTGTCACATGGTGTGTGTTGATCCAAATATGCAATTTTCAATTATGTTGTAATTTTCTCTGTGTACATTTTAATATAAATTACAGTTTGTGTCTTACAGCACTATCTGCTGCTTTCTTTGAAGCACATCCTGTCTTCCCAAATCTCTTTTCTCAAGCCTGAAATCCACTGATTCAAATTTTATATTTTCCTGAATTTTATATCATTAAAAATAGGGTTAGAAGCTAGGGAAGAAGTCTTAATCAATAAAAATCATTCCAAACTGTAAAATTCACAAGATCAATTACTCAGTGTTTGTCAGGCCACACCTGGAGTCCTATGTTCAGTTCTGCACCCTGCAAGAAGCACCTTCAAGTTCAGTTCTGCACCTTCAAGCAAGAAGCAGACTGAGAGGAGACGATCTAGTGGAGGGCTATGAAGGGCGAACGAAGGATTGGAGAATCTGCCCTGTGAGGACAGACTGACAGAGTTAGTATCTCCCTAGAAAGGAGAGGGCCTGGAGGGATCTCATCACAATATTCCAGTCCTTAAAGGGTGGTTCCAAAGAGGATGCATTTTTTTTTTCAGGAAAATAATTTGTTGAAAAATTCCTGCCTTACTCTAGAAGGGAGTCAGAGGCTTGCAAATCTTTGGTGTCTTGTCAGACGAAACATAAGCACTGCATTTCCAGTCCTCAATATAGATAGTTATTTAGAACCATGCGTTAAAAATTAGCAAGCGTATTTTTATTTGAAAAGCAGTTGCTTAACATAATTATTTCATTTCTGTGTAGGCATTGTGATAGGAGGAATAGCAGTCTCTAACTCAGTTTGTCGAGTGCTTTCTCTAATAGAAAAAATGGTTGTAACTTTAACAGCTCCAATTCCATCATGATTAGCTGCACATTTTGTAAGCTTGGCAGGAAGGGTCTTTGGGTTAGAGAGGTGCTTTTTACTGCCATTATAAAAATTTCTATAGCATGGGCAGAATTACAGACTGTCAGGAATCATCTTTCTTTCCATGTACTGTATATTGTACAGATCAGGGCTTTTCACTTCTTGCCAACCCCCTCGACATCTGATAGTGCTGCATGCATATCAAGAAGGTATCCCGAATCTTCATTCCATACAGAATTCATAGTCTGAATGAATTGCGTACGAAATGAATCTTCTCCTCTTCAGAAATTCAGTGGGGAATGGGAGCCAATCAAGTGACAAATTCATTCTATACCTTACTTTTTTGTCTTCACAATGATCTGTACCCTTTACTCTCCCTATTAATAAAAACGTGTCTTGCTTCACAAAGAATATGCAGAAGCTTCAGTAAGACATCTAGGATGGGTACACAAGCCACATGTGAAGGAAAGCATTACTTAAAGGTTCTTTGTTTAGCCCATAATACAAGACTTTTCAGGTATGAACAAGCCTTTAGAAGGAAAAAAAAGTAAACCTGGCATGGCTTGGAAACTTCTTTGTTGCTATAATAACTAATGATTGCAGTACTCCATCAAATATCTAATGATTTAATCTCCCATTTTAAAATAATGTCATCAGAAACCTCTGCAGATTTCCCAGCTTATATTCCACTAATATATACATTCCTCTAATACCAAAATGTTAAGTTTACTGATGGGGGAAAAATATCAGGAAATAAAATTGGAGAGGTAGCAGGCCTTTGTAAATCAATCTGACATTTAGACAAATACAAGCCACTCCAGTCAGTGCATGCATCACAGCAAACAGTTACTATGTGGTAGTATTACAGTTTTGGTCAATAAACTTGCAGTATCAATAACTTGAATGAATTTCCTGAATGATAGGCTTTGATTTGCATAATTGTTGTGAAGGTGTCAAAAGACTTTAGAGCTGTTGTGGCAATAGGGGCTTATGGCATATACTGATATATTTAACTCACAGGATCATTGTAAAGCTGGCTGGAAAAGAGCAGACAAGGGAGTTCTGTAGATTAATTGGTGTGGATGCAGCAGCTCAGGCTTGTTAAATCACTTGAAGGGTTAAAATCACTTTCAGGCAGATCCTACTGCCTGTTTTCAGCAGGACAACAGCCACTGTCGTGAGCAGGGTACAGCATTCTTCAGAAAAACACTTCTATACTTAACAAATCCCCTAAAGATTCATTGTGCTGCTTTCCATAACAAGAAAAGACACATGCAGTTTTCCTTTATATATGTTTGTATGTTAAATCAGCAATTCCTGGAAAAGTTAGGAAGAAAGTATTATTATTAGGACTGCAACAGCAAGGCAATCAAATGTCTAGGTAATAGTTACCAGCCCGGTAATTGTGAAATAATACAATATAGAATCAATGTCCTAAATGTAATTCTGGGAGATAGGAGTGTTAGAAAGATGACTAAAGTAATTTAAAATAGGGCATGAATTTGTGCAGCATTTTGAGTCCCAGAAGGTGCAAGTCCATTAAAGAACACAAATGATCACAAAAAGTTGCGGGTAATGTAAGCAGATAAAAGAAAACTTTGGTCATGGATTATACTGTTATTGTATTGATGTTTAGAACATTGTTCATATCTAAATCAACAGACTATTTTCAAGCCAAAGTGATTTTAAAATAGGCTAAACTGTTACTTTAAGCAGATACATTGTGTCAGAAAAGCTGCACAAGTATTTTTGGAAGGGTTAGTGCTTCAAAAATACTGATGTGCTGAAGTAAATATTTACTGGCATCTTTTTGCCATAACTATGTGGGAGATAGTAGTAGATCTCCAGATAGCTTGGGACAAGATCATGCTTCTCCTGAAGCTCAGTGATAGCTGCTTCTTGTCATAGAAAAGCAAGTTGTATTCTTGTTTGGTCTTAACTTCTATGATCTTTCCTGTGACTACTTAACAGATGCTGGTAACAGCTATATTAAAAACATAAAAAATTTCCTTGGACATTTTTAGAGGCTTGATCATCACCTATTTCATCTTCTCAGAGAATTACGAAAGGTATTACAGCAATGAAGTTTATTTTCCAGAAATTTCACTTAAATAGCCACTGATTTCTTTTTACCAGTAGTGTGTCAGCACAGACTTGTAGCAGTTTTAATAACTAAGATGGAGCCAGACAAATATAAACTCCTTATTAAATTCACACTATTTGTCCTCATAGTGATTTATGGGTTTTGCAGGTTGTATATGTTTTTATTTTTAAAATATTCTTAAAATATAGAAAATAATTCCCGTAGGAAAATGAGGAAGTTATATCCTTCTGGATCTACAGCCATCATTCTCTTCACACTAGTCAAGGTTTAATTAGAGTGGTGAAAGTTTTTCTTCCTACACATAAGATAATGCGCATTTTAATAGATCGAATTATTTGGAAATTTCTCTTGTTATTCTGCACTTGTCATAATTTGGCTAACTTTAACTCATTCACTAAATTCAAAATCCTGTCGGATTTTTCTTGGGTTTTTTGTTGCTTCAGCTTCCAGAACTTGAAGTACTAGAGACCTTTTGTCTTTCATTTTTTCCTTCATTGTAAAAGTTAAGCAGGCATTTGATTGACCATTTAGCTTTTACCAAGACTAAAGTAAAATAAGACACCAAGGGAGTCCTTAGAGCACTGAAGTCTGAACTTCCCAGATAACAGTAAAAGGATATGTTTTTTCTTTCTGAAACATAAGGACTAGTTGCTCCATTGAACTGTTTTCAAAAGCTACTTTCTGAGCTGTAACTCAAAGAGAAGTATAAATTATTCCCTGTTTTGACATTCTCAAAAGGTTAAATTGGAAATGAACCTGTGTCTGTGTCTGAGGTTTGAGTTAAAGGAGGGGGAAGACAAGGGCTGAAATAGGAATGCTGCTTTTAGTCAAAACAAGTTTTGTAGTGCTTTTGGTAAGGAAACACAAAGTATTCAGAAATGTGTTGCTTTGATTGAATCTGTATTGCAAAGGTGAAAAGATTAGTCACATTGCTTTTGCAAAGTAATGGTGGAGAAAGGATGTGATCATGCAGCAATTGTTCACAAAGCAATTTTAAGACAAAGGTTAGAGTAATCCATCTCAGTGTTAGATAGGCAAAATCAGTACAACTGGAAGAAGGTCTGAAGAGGTGCCCGAGATATTATAACCTGCGTTCTTCAGAGTCCACAGTGCTTACAGATGTTTACATATCTGACTCTGGTTTAACACCAGCCACTCCCTGGTTTCATAGGAAATTATGCTTCTAAATACACATTCCTCCTGAGGACTGTCATGAATCTGGTTCTGTACTTCCCTCTCTATTCAAATATCTGTAAAATCAATATTTTCAGCTTTGTTTTTTTCTCATTTCAATAAGGTAGAATGGTTTTGAGTCCCTGTTGTGGAATGGCAATGATCCGTTGAAGGGATTTCTCTAGGTTAAAGATTAGAAGTTATGTATCCAAATAACCTTACTAGTAAATTGGAATGCAGCTTGGGAAGAACAGAGTTAAATATAGAAGTAAGAGTTTTTAAGCAGTGCAGGGAAAGCAAGTGATAAATGGACTGTTGTAATAGAAATACTGCAAAGTTGTATCCAGAAAAGTCAAATAACAGCCAGTGTTAATCTAGTAATTCTTTCTTGCAGCTCAGTAGTGTATATGAGTCATTTTCACACTTTTCACCTGAATCCACCATTGACACTGACAGTTTGTCCAAGCACGTAACTTATTTCATCACTTTTTTTTTTGGCTGAATTTTGCTCAACAGGATTGTTCATAGAAGACAGAAGCCATAGAAGCCTGTGTGTGAGCCATTCACAAGCAAACAGAAACTTCGTTATTTTTAATGTTGGTGTTTTCTTAAAAAAAAAACTCCCCTTGATCATTTTCATTCCTATTTCTGCTTCTGGTTTTAAACATGGGGTTTTTTCTGTCTTACGCTTTTCTTATTTTGCACTTTGAATCTCAGGTGTCTGATATATGTCTGATATTTGAGACAAGGAAAATAGTCTTAAATTGCATTTATGATTCTAGAATTTGTTTTATTCTTTGCCACCACCAGATAGAATGCTTGTGTATTTACTGTGCCTGCAATGTCATCTGTAAGTAATAAATATACTCACCTGATACTTAGCTTATTATTTTGTGTTTTCATCACATCTATATATAAATCGGCAGTGTTAAATTTACAGAGTCAAGATTTTATTTTAGTGCTCCCATGATTTACGAGAAGTTAATTCTTTTGGTAAACTACCTCATTTGTATACATGCTGTGTAGTTTTTAATGCAATAAATTGCAAATCAGTTGCTCTAGGTTTCAATTGTATTGGATTCACTGAAGCTTTAACTATCCACCTAATAATTTAGAGACCTCTTGTGGATAGTTATGACCTTGATTACTGTAGACACAGGCAGAATTCTAAGTATAGAAAAATAATATACAATATATAAGATTAAAACCAGGAAATGTGTATCAATCAAGTTACACAAAAATTGAAAATGGTAAAGATCAGGTCTGTATGCTTAGAAATCTAATCCTTAACCTTTTCCTTCAGTATAGTTTTGAATACACCCAGTTGAGGTTGTTCTGCTGTTTATTGATGGGAACTGTTATAGTACCTGAAAGTTTATCAATTCCATCTGCGTTTCATTTTTCGTCTTATTACTCATAGTCTAGTGATGAAGGTATTACATTAGAAACATTCAAACCTGACAAAGTTGAATTGGCTTAAGAAATTTTAGACAAAAATGCATCACTAAGCCTCGAGTTTCCTGAAAGTATTACAGCCACGGGGCTGCCTAGATGTGTACTGCAGCGCTTCCAAAGCTGTTCTTGGCAGCAGGAAAATTGCAAATTACCTCTGAGGTTCCCCAGAGGTCTCAAAGAAATTATACACAGGAAGATCAATTCTCCTGAGGGTCTACCCTAGGTATCCATAAACTAGTGTTATTCAGAAGTATTCTCAGAGGGTAGGTATCAAGCAGACTACTCCGAATGAGCTGTTTGCATAACAATGCTTGAAATCCCACCGTTATTATAGTCTGTCTGTGTATCACAGTTATGCATTCACCAGGGGTCAGTATGTTTAAGGGTTCTATTTAGAAATAACTGCACCCAGAAATGTGCATGGGAAAGTTGATGCCACTGGTTTACCTGGGGTTTGTAAGAGCTTCCTGCCTTACAAGCAGACTGAGGATACACCAACATACAGGAAGTTGCAGCCTCTATGAAGGCCTCTTCTCCTGTGGAGGATACTTTCCACCTGCTCCAGACAGCTTTACTGAGATGTTTTGTAGTCAGGGTGTCATCAGTTTACTCAGATCTCCTGCTCCATCTTCCAGCATTGTTTATCACAGAATGTCCTCAGAAGTGGAACCAGAAATTTGGAGGAAATCCTGACTGCGTGAAAAAGGACCTTTCCTCATTTCTGAACCTCTGTCAGTGCATACTGTTCCATCAAAACCAAATTCATTTTTGTTGCAATTGCTTTTTAAGTGTGTTTAGAGAAACGGAGGGAGTTTCTTTACATGGATAAATGTCTCTCTAATAATAACTTTTCCCCTTGCATACACAAAGAAAAAATAGAGCTCTTTCAGCTTCTTTTGTATAACTTGCTTTTGAGAAACTCTGGTAGGAACTACTGATTTGCATCAGCCTCCTCAGAAAAATGCATTTGGATCTTCTCGTTGCAGTAGCTGAGAGTGTTCCGTCAGTCAGCCAGTTTCCTCTTGATGTTAGCTGATTTCAGCTAGGGAATCTGGGGTAGGCTTACTTCACAGTGTTTGTCTGAGTATTGGTTTCTTTACTCCTTTGCTTCTCAAACCTCCGTTGCTTCTTACTCAAACCTTTGTGTTTGCATTCATGATGCACATATACTCACATTCGGTTGTAAGCCAGTTGCACATTGCACATTTAAAGGAAATTTACATTTTCATTAGAGTCACATTTGCAGCTGTGATCAATGTGTTTTTGGTATTTTGCCTCTGGTGGTTATTCTGAAATTTTCCCTCCGAGGGGATGTAATGGATTTTCTTGTGTCCTGCTTGTAGCGTGCTGCGGGTGTCTGAATTTCCTCTGCAGGTTAGGTCAAAGTGAATTTTAGGATATGTTGTTTCTTACCTTTTGAACTGTTTTTGAAAGTTAGATAGTTGCATCAGAATGTCATGATTTTGGGGGTGGACTTTTTTCTCTTTTTTTTTTCTGTACAGATGGATCTCTAGCCTATCAAATAATTGGAACTATGGATGACCAAAGAAATTTGTCTGCCTAAGACGACAGATAGCCTGAGACAGCTGCTTTAAGATGTGCATTGAATCATTCATGTCAAGGAGTTACCAACACCAAAAGCCACTTCTCTGATGTCCCCCTTTGAGAAAATACCATGCATTTGGCCATCTAAACCTTAACACCAAGGAACTAAGGTGAAGAGTCTTTCCTGAAGCAGTCAAGGGGAGAAGAATCAGCTTATTCTCTTGAGAAATATAAATAGGAATGCTTTCACACCTTCCTATCTGGGCAGGAAAGAGGTGTCCTCTGTCAATGTCAAAATCTTTCCAGACAGTAGCATACTGACTCTTTTCAATTTGAGAAATTTGATCATGTACATTAATGCAGTGTTTCTTAAGGAGAACTGAAGTCCAGTTTCTCTAACACAGTTAGCGAAAATCATATTGAAATTCCATGTATCTCTTTCCATTTTAATGTCTTTAAGATTTAGTATAACGTTTTCAATTTACAGCCATTGCATTTTTTTTTAGAACAGTTAAAATTTGAGCTCAATTCTTACAATAATGCACAAGGACTTGAAGCAGGTAAACTATTAATACTAGCAGGATTAATTCCCTAAGTTCAAGGGGAAAATATTCAAGAGCTTTCAGAAAATGCCTTCCGCCTTCATAATGTAATTAAATTGTAGTTAAAGGTGCATTATCCATTGTTAATTAAAGGGGGGAACCAGCACTAATATCACCAATTAGTTTAAAAATAGTATTAATTTGAAGAAAATACCTGCAGTTCAATTTCTTTTAAACATTTCAAGCAAGATTCTCCCAGGTCAGAGAGGAGGACTGTAGGCAGGATCCTCTTCAGGTGCTGTTAGCCGTGTAGGAATCACTGAGTCACACTCACGGAGACTAAGGTCCAAGTTGATTTGAATGGTAGCAGGAGGTTTAATTAGATAATCTCTTTAGGTCCCCTCTAATGTGAATTACTGTATTATCATGTAGCAACCTGGTAGATCAGAAGTGGGCTGACATTCATCATGTGGTCATCTGCCACCTTCCAGAGGCCAGGAATTTGTAAACTAGGGCTGACCACATCCACTGTGTCTCAGTGGCAGCCCAGGAGAGCTGCAGCTACGAGGCAGCTTCCCAGCTCTCCCTTTTCCTCCCTTCCTGGGCTCTGTGACTCACTGAAATGGGCAGAAGTTTAACTCCTAAATCTTTGCCCTCAACCCATACTCATTCCATAGTATGTCTCTTTGGAGCTGATAATTCAAATGCAATTCGGTACTGCCTCCATTTGCTGGTTTAACCCTGAGTTTCACCGGTATGTTGTTTGAAGCAAATATGTGACTCTGTAATTAGATACGGACTCTAGGAAGTGGGGAGAAAGAGTTTTAAGGGAAAGATGCTGAGTTCTGCTTTTGTTCATGCATGCTGAATTTGAAAGTTTTTGAGATAAAGATGTGGAACTTGGGAGAAGACAAAACTATTGCTAGAGAAAAAAAATCTGTGAGAGCGTATTTGAAATGGGGGTAAAGAAAGGAAACTGTGGATGAGAATAGGGTACCGCAGACTGGAAAACAATAAGATGTTGAAAACTGTTGTAATTGAGCTGCACAGAGGTGTACTAGAGAGGACTATGCATGACAGAGGAACTGGAGTTCCTACATTTACATTCTGTTCAATTGAACAAATGCAGCCGCAGGACCTTTGCTTGTTAGGTTTAGTTTCTGTTCTGTTAACGTCTAGACTAGAGACTAGCACAGACTGAGGAGTATAGCTGTCTTGGGGGTCACAAGTGGTGGTATCGCTTGGCTTAGCTGGGTGGTGGGTGATGTTGAAGCACTGTTAAGTCTTCTTTGGAGTCACTGAACTTTGATCTAAGAATTTGTTCTTGAAATCGCAGAGTCCTGACTAGCCATTACAGTGTAAAGAGAACTGACACAGGTCAAGAAGAGTATTAAGCACTCTGTCTTTCTGAAGGATACAGTTTGTGCTATGAATTGCTTAAAAATGTGAGGTCCGTAAGAATAAAGGTCTCCTAGTCCTTAACTCTTCCTTTGAAAAGTATGGGCAATTTTTCAGAGATAATACATCTAGATAGCTCAGTAAACTAGAAAAATTGAACTTCTGCAAATATACTGTATTGAAAGTCTTTGCTGAGGAATAAGGTTCTGCAAAAGGGAAAATTAGAAAGCACCTAGGAAGCGGATGGATATATTTAGCATAATATGGTCTACATGCAATCTGTATCCTAGTCACTTCTCTGGGATTACAAACCTGAAATGTATATTCATAATCTTTCAGTGTCTAGTACAATGAGTTTACAAAGGTACTTGATTCCTCTATGTAATTAAATTGTGTGGAGATAACCATGTGAAAGGACAGAAAAGTCAAATATCCAAGAATTAGAAAAATCCAAAACTTATGCTTTTAAGCCTCAATGTACCAGTTTAACCCTGCAGAACAAGAACAGTATGCAGCTTCCTGAGTCATAGTGTGCCATGACCTATGAGGAAAGTCGAGAGTTCTCATGGCAAAGGCTGTTGAAACACTTCAAAGGAGTAGATGTGCTTTGTGACAATGAACACACAGTGACCAGCAAAGGGCATGCCATTTGTCTCATGGTTTAACCGTCTGTTGCTATATTATGCTTGTGTTGTAATTTCAACATTTGCTGACTTACACTTCTAAATCAAAATGGCATGCAATGCCAAATAGATCAATAGGTAAACTAGATGTGAAGTCATTAAACCCTGCTTGTTGGAATATCTAAAAGAACCTGATGAGAGACTCTTGAATTCTGACGCCATAAGAGGTGTGGAAATAGTTGAAAAGAGGCAATTTCTTTTCTTATTTATAAATGCATTGTAGCATCCTGATAGTCAGTTCAGCCCAGTAATAATACATTTCTGAAGTATGCATATATTTTTCATTGGAATGTGAAACACTTTGTTCTAAACGCTACATTTTTCAGGACTTGAATAAGTAGTTGTGGGTCATATAAACTCTTTAAATAGACTGGATTCAGCCATAAACTCAGTATTTGTGATTCCTCAGCAAGGAAAGTAAAGCTTTTTGTGGAATACTTGAGAATGAAGCAAAGCATTTTGAGACTATCCCTGTGTAGTAGCAGTCAAAATGATTATTCTTTCACATATGAAGCATGTGACCAAATGAAAGAGAAACTAAATTATACATTTCAGGTTATTGTCCAAATACAATCTAAAATGATGGGCCTGAGAGCTTTGAATATTATCTGGTCTAAGAAAGGTATGAAATGAAACCAGAGATTGTCTCTTCAAAGAGTTACTCCTTTGTACCTTGTTAAGGGTTTTCGAGTGTCTGTCATCTTAGCTAGATTACTCATTTGGCCAGGTATTGGAAATACCTAAATAAAATTAGATATAGATCAAATAAACACTCTTTTTTTTCTTTTTTTTTTTTTTTTATGTGAGTATACCACTGAATATTGCTGTTAAAACTTACATTTCATAGTTTGCTTTTGTGGAGGTTAGCAGTCACACATCTTCTTTGTCTCCTATTTATTTTTCTGAGCTCTATTTAATATAATCCTTTGTATCCCTAGACTACAAGTGAGTTTTCTTGCAAGGACTAGACCAAATTTGGTCTCGGCCTATATCAGTAGTTGCTGAACCAAGCAGGATACATTGATGCATAAATTCATAAATCACAGTCAAATCATATCAATCACTTTTGAGCATATGGTGGTCGTGTTGATCTGCTAAACCACTGGAGATTTAGGGTAAGGTTGGGTAATCAGTACATAGATTATCACTGAAAGTATGTAAGCTTAATTAAAGTATGTAAGTGTAATTTGAAAGTATAGAAATGTAATTAATATTACAAAAAGTTTAGGAGCTACAGTGTCACAAATGCAACCATGGCATCACAAACTTTGCTTGGAAAAGCCATCACATTGCAATAATAACAGTTATTACTACTAAGTCACATCACAGTTGTGGTATGTGTTGAAAAACTGAGCTATTGAAAAATTTTAGTCATAGTATTAATAAAAACCCTCTTAGCACATGTCGTTAATATGATGTTTGGGAGTAGCTTCATAAATAAGCCCTTTAACCTGACTATTTGGAATATTCAATGTCAGCATCTCCTTCATTATAAGAAAATCTCAAAATGTGTTAAATGGATCTTTGTTCTCTCATTTGCTCTGTAGAAAACGTCATTAACTGCACCTGGAGTGCTCCCCATATAGATAACACACATACATATATTTATGTATATATTTATATCAGATGTATAGACTCACATGTAGAACAAACCAGCAGTTAAATGATCTGCAGTATCACAATATGTGAACAAGCCCATTATACTTCTGAGCATTGACAAGTGACTTTTCAGATAAGAATTACAGTATTTGTTCTCCTTTTCATGAAAAAGCTCATAAATCTTAAGCAGAAATATTCACCATCTTTTTACAAGAGCACTTTTTTATTTTCTCTAGTTATGAGGCTAATAAACCTGTCAGCTTAAGACAGACTGATGTCCATGGATAAACAGAAAGTCTCCCCAGCTCACTTGGACACTTGACCAGGGATCATTTACAACAGAGCTGTATCATCTCTGTCTCCACAGAACTATACTGCAGAGCATGATGCTTTCAACTCTGGTTTGGTTTCTTTCCATGAGCAATTCTAAGGCTCAGTCTCCTTCTTTTCCCCCCTGGAGTAATTTTTTTTTATGGCTTCCTCCAAGCAGCAGTTCAGCACTGTCAGTTTTTTTACTTTGGGTTTTGGGGACCTTTCTTTTCAGGCTAAAGATTGGCATTGATATAAACTTACACATGCTATATCAATTGTCATATTAATTATTCTTTATCTATTGATATTTTTAAACACAATTATCCCTGCATAAGTTATTTTGCTGCCTCTTTATTTTCTGCTGCTGTTAGAATGGGTACACATTTGGTTTAAATACATGGCCCCATTATTACTGAAAGATAAGAATAGTTACAAGTTATCCATATTCTCTGCTTCTAAGCAGGAAAAATAGTGTCCCTGAAGAGCAGCTGCTTTTACCCCATTCATTCTATCAATTATCTAAAGAAAGGAATGGCAGATGCAGTGAGGGTAAGAAGAAAGTGCCATCTAATTCCTGAGTAGTCACTGAAAAGGGTTTTGCATTTCACTTTATCAAAAATTGAATAATCTCAAGGTTTTGTTGCACAGCAGCAGAAATGTATTTATTTAATTGTGCCCTCCAAACACAGCTCCTTAAAAACACTGTGAACTGAAAACTAACTTGAAAAATTACTTGAATTAAGTCATTTTACAGGGATGAGGCTGCTGCAATACAACACTTCTAATGAAATTTGAGGAGCTCTTTTTTACTGCCAAACTTACTAAACTATAGGGAGACCCCGAAAGACAAATAAACCAGTGTAGTTATGTAGTTCAAAATTATAGCTGTAGTCTGAATTATACAGCTGTTATTTCTGTTCTTTGAAACCACACATCAAAAATTAAATCAGCATGCATTGGAATAAAGAGAGCAAGAAAAGTAAAGTGGAGCATAATGTTTTAAGGCAAAAGAAACTGGAATTGTACTAATTGACCCCTATGTTCTGGGTCAGAGATAAATTGCTGAAGAAGACACATGTTCTATTTGAAAAAGTCCAGATTTGTTCATGAAAAAGGTAAAGTCCGCTAAAATGTTAATGAAGATGATGTTTTAATGAACTTTTCTAAGAAGAGATTATCAGTAGTAACTTCTAGAAATATGATTTTCTTTGCATGCTGCAGACTCAGTGCCTGAGTATTGTCAGGGAACACTGAGGAGAAGCCTGTGACTTGTGACCAGCACCTGAATTGTGCTGTCACTAAATGAGAGCATAGACTTGCTGTGCTCCTTTCCCCATTCTCTGCAAAAAGAACAGTCCCTAATTTTGACTTGTTCTAGCATCCTCACAGGATCAGGAGATGGTTGTGTTGCATGGGCAGTGATAACTTCAATTTCCCTTTACCAGAAGTTGGAGCATAGATGCATTTTTGATTCTGGAAGGACTCTCTTCTACATCTGCCCATTCTAGTCCTGCCACACACAGTGAGGCTGAGTAGAGCAATGGAGAGATTCAGTGCAGGAGGGGACTCTCCATGGAGTCAGCTGCAATGTGTTCAGAAAAAAACAGATGATATGAAAGGTTTAAGCCAAAGATGAAGTCATCCTAATCTTCCACAGTACAGTATTCTTGGTCTTCTTTCCTACCCACTTTCTCCTGCATTGCTTTGTGCAGTCTTCTCCCACTAGGAGAGGCTGCAGTGGCAACATGAAGGGGCACTCTACTTTTGTGTTTTCTGCTGAGAGCAGCAGCATAGGAAAGAGAGTTTTAGGGTTTTCCTTCTTGCAGTAGTGGAAGAAAAGCATCTCTGATGCATCCTTTAGTGGGGCTGATGAGCAGTCTGAGTATGAGAATTTTAGGGTACATAGCATACCTACCTTTTCAACAGTAGTCTGTGATCTGCTTTACTATGTCAGCAACAGATAGCAGTGCTCTGCCATAACAGTGCAGTACAATATACATGTCATACCTCATAGTGGTTAAGCAGATCAAAATCTCTTTAGCGTTATAAGATAAGCAGTAGGCTTGACTATACCTAAGAAAATAGATGTAAAGTGCAACTTGCTATATTGATGCAGCACGTCTGCTGCCCGAATTCTTGGTTCAGTTTTGATCATATTTCTCGACAAGCTTGACAGCGGTGATGAAAATTAAGAGAGTTTATGTGGGAGAGGAGAGAAATCTGTATATAATAAGAATTTTAAAAGAGGAATATTGTGTGAGTTCTATGTATCAAATACTGTAAAGTAAGCAGACTTTGTGAAGATTGAAGAGTAACAAAGCAGAACAAAGAATGTTAAAACAAAATGTTTTAAACTGATAAAAGATATACTGCAGCCAACACGAACACTTAGTTACCGATAAATGTCATGGAGTCAGAAAGTCCAGCAGGCTTTGAAAGGGAACTGAAAAATTTTACTGTTATGGCATGGGAATATTATGGGAATGAGAAAAAGCAGGACGAACCAGTTGCAGTGTTTGTTATGTATATACTTTGGTTGAAAGTGCAGGACAGACTCCATTACTAATACACCAAAGTCTACAATATTACATAATAACATTGTATCAGCACAAGAGTATTACTGTCTGCCATAACTGAGCTATACCCAAGATCTGATCCAAAGGTCACTAAATATCAATCAAAATACCTTCACTGACTTCAGTATGCTTCTGATGTGTTAGTACAGCAATAAGGGAATGGCTTATGCTACCCCTGCCTCTAATAGCTTATTTAATTCATCCTTGGCTGTGAAGACCTCTTAGAGGTGGTTGCAGCAGGTCAGTGATAACCAAAATGCCCTGTCCTGGATTTGCCCAGGATTTATCCAGGCCCTGACATGATCCTTTTATAGAAAAGGTAATGAAGCAATTAGGTCTTAGCTACTACTGAAGTACCTTCAAAACAATTGTCACAATCCCATAAGATGTTCAAATGGATCCTTCAGTGTCCTCACATATCTTTCTAAGGACATACGTAAACATAAGATGAAGTCATAATTTGAGCCCCTGGTTGGCTAATACACAGCACTTAGAAAACACACTGGGGCCCTGGCTCAAGCACTGGGTGATATTTCGAGTGTGATGCTGAAGTTCAAAGCTCATACGCAGTTTATTGTTACTGGCAGTTTTGGAGTATGAATGGGCTGCAGATGAAGTGAAACAAGTGTATTCAACCCAAATTCCTTACCATGTAAGTCATAATACCTTTCAGCACCATAAATATTAGATCAATATTAGACAAGCAAGTCTGCTTTAGGATGACTAAAGTACAGAAAAGAATATGGAAATATACCATTTCAACCTAGTACAATCCAAGTTCTCTCACAGAAATAGAAACTCATTCACAAATTAGAGGAAAAAACATTGCATAGATATGTGCTAAATATTCAAGATGAATCATTGGAAAGGATCATAGAATCATTTAGGTTGGAAAGGACCTTTAAGATCATAGATGCCACCCATTAGCTTAGCACTGCCAAGTCCACCCCTAAACCAAGTCCCCAAGTGACGCATCTGCACACCTCTTAAATACTTCTAGGGATGGTGACCACTTCCCTGGATAGCCTGTTCCAATGCTTGACAACCCTTTTGGTGAAGAAATTTTTCCTAATACCCAACCTAAACCTCCCCTGGCACAGGCTGAGGCCATTGCCTCTTGTCCTTCACTTATTACTTGGAAGAAGAGACCAACCCCCACCTCACTACAGCCTCATTTCAGTAGTTGCAGAGAGTGATAAGGTTCCCCCTGAGCCTTCTCTTCTTCAGATTAAACAACCACAGTTCCCTCAGCTGTTCCTCATCAGACTTGTGTTCCAGACCCTTCATCAGCTTCTTTACCCTTCTCAGGACCTGCTCCAGCACCTCAATGTCTTTCCTGGAGGGCCCAAACCAGATTGCAGTATTCAAGGTGTGGCCTCAACAGTGCTTCTTCCTCACAGGGTGGTGCAGTTAAAGCCGCTCTGTTTGGGGAGAAGAGAGTCATCTGGAGGCAGATCATGCTGTGTCATTTGACTTTACATGGCCAAAGAATAATCCTTGTCCGTGTTTCAAAGCTTGCAGCCTGTAAGTATGGAGATTTAGCAAAGAAAAATCTGTAAGAGTATGTTAGCTGGTGATAATCTTAAAAAAGTGAACTTTATTTTGCATTGTCAATATAACAGAGACTGTAATGATTAATAGTATAGTTAAGAGAAAACACATTGTACTTTCTTGCTTGCCTACATTAGATTTATTATACTGCTGTGCCATGCACATGCATCTTAGGGAAACGGGAATTGTGTAAAACTAGTTGCAAATGAAGGCTCAGCCATGCTGTCAGAAAGTTCTCACCACTGCACAGACATGCACCCTCCCATTGCCTCCAGAAAAGGTTGTTACATTTACTGTCATGTTGTATGAAATGAAAAGCAAGATGCAGCACTTTTAAATGTTCATATAGAATATTCTTGGGCAGGAAATGCGTAAAGTCTGCCTAGACTTTTAAAGACAAAAGGAGGCTTCAGAAGGGCTGTGAGTTTGAAAGTATGTGGAAATGCGTGCACTGTGTAACTGGCATCTTTTGAGGGACTAGATTCAGTCTGGTCCTAAATGAGACATCTGGTGTTAGACCTCAAACTGAAAAGTCTACACCACTGCATGAGACTGTGGATTTGCATATATGTTAAGGTTAAAAAAAAAAAAAAAAATGTATTCTTATATTTACTTTGAGGCTCTTTGAAACTTCACATTTGCCATCAGCAGAAGAACAAGCAGTGAAAGAGTGGCTGCATTCGTTCCTTGAAGTGTTTTAACTTAGCAGTTTCATTACACTGGCTGCCTGGTTTTCTTTTTAATCATTTAATATGGAGACAAAATATTTTTTGTATTCATAAAAAAATCTTAATGTCTCTAAACACTGGCAGGAATCTCATTTCTTAAGCTGTGGGTTCAGCATGCTGTGAGTTTTAATAAAGCCATTGTAACTGGCTACTCAGTTCTCTCATGTCCATAATGCTTTTTCTTCCAAAATGTTAATAGCAACATTTTCATTGTGAAGGTTCTCCTTCCTTAAAGTACTGATATTATTCTCTATAAATCTGAAATATTTGGGGCTATTTCTTTGTACAACAGCAGTTATGAAGTCTGAAAGTCACACAGCCTGCAATAGAGCCAGTCTTATCTAGAAGACTCGGGGCTTTGGTGTCTAGCATCTACATGGACTGTCAGGTTAAGGACATCCCTCTGTTGAGCATTACTTACTGATGCTTCCTAGGGAACTAACATGTCCAATTATCAGCTAGAAAAATTTGTAAGATCCTCCCTTCCACATAATGCATTTTCTTTCCTTGAAGAGATATGGGTATCTAAGATCAGGATGTTCAAAAGCCTAAACTCTAACTCAGAGTCACTTCATCTAGCTCAACTACCCTTAGCATGTAGCCACCTAACACTGGGCTACAGGGACTTTTTAACCTTAACATTTTAACCCTAATTCAAAGTGCCTGAACACTTTCTGTAACAAACAAACAAGTGTAGAATAGGCTTTTATTTCAGACAGCTATAAACGCAGGGTGTTTGCATTCTTTTTTATTCCAAAGCTGGGGGAATGCCACAGATTTTATAGTCCACCAAAGACAGCTGGAAAAACAGTGCCCTGCTCTGGCTGACAGCCTGTAACTCATTTTCTACAAAGAGAACTTTCTCCTTGGCCTGGTAGACATGTTCTGTGCAATGTTAAGCAGTGAGAAAGAGAGACAAAAGGGAGCAAGAAGGTCCTGTTCCAGAGCCGTCTGCAGCAAGGCTGTGAAGCTGCACTGCATAGGAGAGTGCATGGAGGACGCTGACCCCCCCAACCAGTGTTGGTACCAGGACAGGTCTGCATTGCTCCTTTTTTGTGCAGAGATGCAAGATCTGTTTTCTAAAAGCAATGTGAGTAGAGAATGCCAGACTGATTTTGAGTTATTTTATGTCCAGCTGGTTAGTCCTCTACGTAAGGGTTTGACAACACCCCACTGTTAAACCATCTGCTCTGAGCCCAACTCCGAAGCTCTCTTATCCCTTTCCAATCCCTCTGAGTTCCAGAAGCCATACCAGTCCTGACACCTCTGTTGCCCAGCCTCCAAACCCTCTTTTCCAATTGTATGCTACCACCACCATTTCCAAGCCCCAAGGGGCCTTTATTATTTTTTACTGCATACTTCTGCCTTCTTGGTCTTCTCTTCCATTTTACACAGAGAAAATTCAAGTGTCTTTACCTGTTGCGTCTTCTTCCCGTGTGCCAGAAAGCAGAAAGCCTACCCTCTTCATCTCAAGCCTTTTGCCTCACAGCCTCATACAGAAGTGCTGGTGTAAGGGTGGACCCAGTTACTACATGAGGTTTTGCTGCTATCTATGGGAATCAGCAGCTACTGTACAGGGAGGGGAAATTGCAGATCCAGAAATAACTTGCTGAAGGATAAGAAATTATTATGCATCAACTTCTCTGTGACAGTGACCCTGGTTCACATTATTTCCTCATGGTAAACAGGAGATTGTTTGCCTCTTCACAAAGGCGTATCACACTTACTCCAGGGTAGGAACATGCCCCTGGGCAGTTATCATGATAATTTTTTTTCTTCATGTGTCCACACAGGTTTCTCTATTTTGAAGTCGAATAATCATGCACAACATGACTGGTAAAATGGTAATATCAGGTATCTTTGCACCCTGCTTCCTCTCCCCTGCCCATTACCAGGGATAGGGTCGAAAGGAGAAACTAGAATGATTCGCAGAAACTAAAACAATTTTCTGGTCCAACAATCAGAAGAATTATATGGATTACAACTAAGGAGTGACACAGAAAAGAAACGGCTTAACAGTGTGTGAAATGGTTTGCAGGATTGATCTAAATTACCAGTATAACAGTACGCTTAAGTGTAATTCTGATACTAATTACCAGCTGAGCCTGGAGAAGCTTGGTTTTTGATTTAGGCAGCTTAAATGGCAGTCAGCAACAACTCGTGTACCTGTGCAAGAAAATTTCCTGTGTTTAAATTCCGAATTTCATGCAAAGTAAATAGAAAAAAACCCACAACCAACTGACCCCCCACCTCCTAAAATGAAACGCAACTCAAACCTGGAAATGCTTATGGCAGTTCTCTTTCTGATGAAATCCATTAAAGAACAATTCATTCTAATGTTACATTGTGGTACCAACAATAAGCACTGATCCAGAGTAGAAACATGAGGAGGTTTATTTTCTTTACTAGTTCTTGCTTGCTTAGCAGGATTTCATTTAAGAAATACGTGAAAAGACCACTATCATTGTGAAACAATTGGCTGTGATCAAAATTTGACCTCAGATATCAATAACATTTTCACACTTTTTATGATTTTGGACTGCATTCTCATTTGTTAAGATGAATAGTGTCTTAGTCTGTAAACTGTAGCTGCAAAATATGTGCAGTATTGCATGTGGCTAGGAGCACTTTATTACCTCCCTGAATATAGAATATGTTTGTGTAGTTATGTTTCAGTTAACAAGGTACAATATGTATGTTATTTTCAGATTAATGGCTAGTTTTAGACAAGATGAGAAGGAGAGATTCTTCGTACAATGTCGTATGCGTCGGTCCACAGAAAATTTCATAACTGTTTAATTTCCACGGAAAGCAGAGACGATTGACATTTCATATACAAATGGAGAACAGGTATGCTAATCTAGGCAGACACAAATATTAGTTTCTGAAATATGAAGCTGGAAACAGCTAAATAAAATTGCATCTCATATGACCTAGAATCCTCAGAAACCTGTGCAACTTCTTTAAGTATGTGCACAAACTGACTTCAGATTTATTGTAACTCTGTAAGCCACAGAAGCCACAAAATCCAGATGATTTTACTTTCTTTGATCTAAAATGGTGAAATTGATGATGACTCATACTTAAGAACTGTAATTTTTCTGACTCAGCATTGAGGATTCAGCAGTATCCAGCTGATGTAAAAGTGAGGTTTCCAGCATGTCTGCAACGCTGTCAAGTAAGCAAACAAAGATAAACACATTTTGTGTATGTGGTAATTAAAATCTGAGTCTGAATCTTCTGAGGCCTTAGAACAAGGGCAGCAATTGCAGGACATATACTGCATACTGGGGAATGGTGAGATGCAGAAAATGCAGTTCACAAGCAGAAGTAGCTTCCCAGATGATCTGCTGAGGAATAGTGAGCTTACTATGCAGCTGGATCCTCGAGGGTCTGGTGCTTCCTGGCTTACTTCTTTATGCTGCTGAGGATTTACTGAGCAGCCTCTGCTCCAGCTCTGCCCAGCTGCCAGTCATGTCCGTGTAGTCCTGGCAGAGATTGCTCCTGTATTTTTTACTGTCACAAACAGCTCGTCAAACACTACTGAGCCCTTCTGCCATAGAGGAATGGAAACATCCCACCAAAGGCTCTTGCAAGTGTTTCCCCCAAGATTTTTCAAAATGTTTATTATAACTAACACTAAACCTTTCAACTGAGCTTCAGTTGGTAGACTTAAAAATAGTCTCTGTTTCACCTTAAAATACATCATGTGCTCTGCAGCTATCAGAAGTTGGATTATACAGTCTCTATTTCCAGTCACAAGCTCAAGGCAACATCAAACTCCCGTGACCCCAGAAGTCATCAGCTTTCTGATAGTATATGATTTAGCTCTCAGCTTCCTGAAACTTTTCTGATTGCCCCCTTCTATTTGGACTGGGATGCTTGCTGCTTGTGTGGGTTGACCATGGCAGGTTTCTAGACACCCAAACAGCAGCTCTCTCACTCCCCCTCCTCAACAGGATGGGGGGAAATAGATTGAAATAGCTGATCTGTTGAAATAAGGACAGGGAGATCACTTACTGCTTATCCTCACAGGCAAAACAGAAAACTTGGGGAAGAGTGGTTTAATTGCAAATTAAAATAGCTTTTAATGGTGAGAAACAAAAGCAAAAGCTAAAATGCCTTCCCCTTCTTTCCAGGGTCAACTTTTCTCCTTCATCCCCAACTCCTCTACCTCACCCCAACCCTGAGTGGTGTAGGGGATGGAGAATGGGGACTACAGTCAGTCCATAACAGCTCCTCTTCACCGTTCCTTCCTCCTCAAGCTATTCCTCCGTTCCAGCCTGAGTCCCTTCATGGGCTACAGTCCTTCAGGATACACTTCCTCCTGTGTGGGCTGTCTATGGATCACAGCTCTTCCAGGAAGCATTCATCTGCTGTGGTGTGATGTTCGCTGGGGCTGCAGGATGGACTGCTTCAGCATGGTCCTCTGCAGGGGCTTTAGGGGAGTCTCTGCTCAGGCACCTGAGGCACCTCCTCCCTTGCTCTCCTTTCAGCATAATAATAATACTTATTATTTATTAGTCTTGCTCTATTTTTAACTTGCACATTATAGCCCAAGTATCCTTCGATCAGTAAGTAAAACCTAAAATTACTTGAAGCTGATAAGTAAAATTCAAGTTAAGTAAGTTACCTTATTATAGGTATTAAATAACTTACGTAGCTCCTGTATGAGCACCTAATAAAGTTCAAATCTGCTCAGAAAAGTAAAACTTCAAAAGCTCTTGCAGGAGCTGGTGCCAGAGAAATATTTACATTGGTATCAATGCCTGGCATACACCTGAGAACAATTAATATGTCAGGAAAAAGATGGATCATCCTGCACACCTGCAGGATTTTGTCATCCCATAGGTATTTTGTTAAAACAAAGCTCAGATCTTTTTGTTTGTGTGGCAATGTACCACATGAAAAGTTAAGCACAGGTTAAAACCAGCTCAGATATGATACTGCCATCATGAAGGGAGAGTTGCTAAGCTATGTGACAGTTGCAGGCAGCTCTCTGCTAAAACCCTGAAAGGCCAAAACCACCCTAAAAGCAGTAAAAACAGGAGATTGATTTCTGCTTGAAGTGTTTTCATGTTGTTTTCCAAGTGCTTGAATGAAAGGCCATGCTTTTGTCCCAAAGTGCCATGATAAGATTAATAATAAATAGACCTCAGCATTTGAACCCAGCAGCAGAAAAAGTTCAAGGGCAGAGGGAGGGAAAGAGGGAAAGTTAAAGAAAGGAACCAAGGATCCAGGACAATGCTATATAGGCAAATGGAAAAATAAATGTCTACATAGGGGGTGTGTGGCTGGTTTTCTGTCGTGCATGCCCTGCATGAGCAGATCTTTCAAGGGTACATATATTTTGCAGTCTGACCAATTATTAGTACATCACATAGGCATTTTCATAAATAGCATCTCACAATATTAGCTGTGGTCATTAGTAAGGTGTTGCATTGGGCTGTGAAACCTTTTGCCTCAAGTAGAAGGGAGCTTCTACTTCAGATACACTTTTCATGGTGACTGATAAATGTTAGCTCTCTAGACACTGTTCATTTCTGCCAGGGATGTGTCTGTGTGATCTGCTTGGGGCTGGGTCTTGGCTTGAGGGATGTTGGACTAGTTAGCTCAAAATCAAAGGATGATTTGGCCACAGCAGCCACATATTTGCACTTCAGTCAGCTGGGCTTTGGTTTCAACGGAAATGTGATGATTAGACCTTACAGAGCAACCCTTTAGAAGATAAAAGATACAACTACGCTACGCAATTCAACATTATAAGATGACCAGTAAGGGTGCAGGAGTTAATGTTCTGTAAACTCATAGCAGTACACCATCACTTTCCTGCCATTGCCTTAGAAACAAAGAGCGAAGGTCAGAAGTTATGCCATTTGCTTTCTGTGGGTTCATACACTGTGCTACTAACATATAATAAGTAAAGCAAACATTCAGACTGGAATAATTTGAGGTGCAATATTTGTAAATATCAATAGGTTAGCCTTCTCTTCATTTCTCCTTGACACTTCCCGAGCACTTCAGTTCACCCAAGGAACCAGAGCAATGCACCAGAGCCACAGTTCTTTATCCAGCACTGGATTTTTATCATCTTCCTCATGGAAGCACACTCCTGTGGAGCAGAGCACAGTAAACCTCCCTGGAGAGAAATTGTACCTTTCAGACACAGAAAACACAGCCATTTGCTGTCTTTTGATTTTATCCACCTCAAGTCCAGATCAGTAGTGCAGCCCCAGAGTGCATTTCCCAGTCCTCCTTAATGATCGTGTTTTGATTCACATTACAGAGGGGTCCCTGGATACACAAATTTGGTTCCTTTCACAGGAAACTAAACTGGAAGGTGCAATCCAGATGCCAATATGGACGCAGCTCAGGGGACCAACTTTAACCTGGCTGAAGGAGGATATCCTCAAATGTGTGTTGCAGGTACAGATGGAAGGTCCTCAGAACGAATTGCTCAACAGATCTGCTCTCTGTACACATTGGCAAATTCATTGCCACGTTTTTATCCTTCCAGCTACAGATGTGACTTTAGGAAAGCATGCACACTGTTGTGTGCTCTGTGATCAGGTAGTTTGTGCACAGAAAGTTCAGGACACATCTCCCACCAACCAAGGGATATTCTGATGATCTGAAGGGACAGAAGAGTGGCTGGTTGATCGGCATCTCTTCCTCCTCCACACACAATATTATCTGAAAATGTTGGAGCACCATAGGAGTAGGGTTTGTTTTTTTTTTTTGCATTTTAAGAAGTTGTGCAAGTTTTTCAGGTCAGACAAAACAAATCACACTTAGAAAATGGCAGGGCCTGGAAGTTGGTAACTTGCCCTTTTCTGATTTTTATGCAGCCAGCAAAAGGGTTCCTGGCTTTTTGACTCAAGGACAACCCTGGTGCCAAATAGTAAATCATGAAGAAACCACGTAGTTACTTAAAATATTGCTGCAAGACATTTCATAACAGAAAAATGCTGGTTATTTGAAATGAAGGTATCACCACTTCTTGCCTTAGCACACAGAGTTTAGAATAATACAACTGAGCTTGCTGATTCACTTCAAAAGAAAATGCTGCTGTGCTGAAAGCATAATTGGAACATTACTACCCAGAATAAATTAGTGTACCCAAGTTAGGAGCAATTGAAAGCTGGTGGGAAGATGCTGCAACAAAAGTTGTATTTCTCTGCTAGTTAGAAGGTCTTTGTCACAGCTTTTATTTTAAATAGAAAATAACTGAAGCGGACTCTAAGCGCTGGATTTTTCAGTAGAGTTCAGTAAGCTACTGACATTTAGACATGCAAGTAGGCAAACAGGTTTTCCAGAAAGGCCAGATTTGGAAACTGCTTACCTGCTGGGCTCCTTGGAGCACCAGGATATTTCTAGGCAAAACTGGCCTTTTCTGTCTTACGAATTGTCCTTGTTTTAGCTGGGATAGTGTTAATTTTCTTCCTAGTAGCTGTTGCAGTGCTGTGTTTTGGCTTTAGTCTGAGAACAATGCTGATAACACAGTGATGTTTTAGTTGTTGCTCAGTAGCACTTATCCTGATTAAGGACTTTTCAGTCTCATGCTCTGCCAGTGAGGAGTGGCACGGGAAGCCAGGAGGAAGCAGAGGCAGGACACCTGACCCAAACTAGCCAAAGGGATGTTCCATACCACAGCATGGCATGCCTAGTGTATAAACTGGGGGGAGCTGGCCAGGAGCCACTGATAGCTGCTCCTGTCAGGCTGGGTATCAGCATGTGGTGAGCAATTGTGATGTGCATCACTTGTGTTTATAGGCTTTTATTCCTCTCTCTCTCTTTTTTGTTGTGTAACTTTTCATTACAATTATTATTATTGTATTCTGTTTCAATTATGAACCTGTTGTCATCTCAACTCATGAGTTTTACCTTTATCTGACTCTCTTCCTCATCTCACCAGGGGCAGTGGGGGGTAATCAAGTGTCTCTCTGGTACTTAGTTCAGCTGGGGTTAAACTATGACATGAGTTAATAGATTTATAAATATATGTTAGAGCTTATACAAAATAAGTACTTATTTTTATATCTTCATATTACATTTCTATTAATTTCATAGTGCATTTCTTTGTCTAATACGTTTTTTTGTAATATTGAAATGATGTTCTATTCCCTAACAAAGCTCTCACTATACGTAACTAGTAAGATACCTCAAACTGGTAATAAAACATTTGAAATAGCAACATCATGCTGTCGTACTGCTGGATTATTTTCTCTTCCTTAGTGGAAAAGTGTCTTTTGAACATGTTGCAGTTTAACCCCAGCTGGCAAGTAAATACCGTGCAGCCACTTGCTCACTCCCCCAGACCGCCTCTGGTGGGAAGGTGAGGAGAATCAGAAACACTAAAACCCACAGGCTGAGATAACAGTTTAGTAACTAAAATAAAGTGCAATATAACAACATCAACAATAATAATGCTAATATTAATACAGTAATAAAAAGGAGTGGGAGAGAGAGAGAAAGGAAGAAAAACCCAAGGAAAAATCCGAGTGATGCACAATGCAGTTGCTTACCACACATTGACTGATACCCGGTCTGACCTGAGCAGCAATCGGTGCATCCTGGCCAGCTCTTCCCGTTTTATATACTGGGCATGATGTGCTGGGGTATGGAACAGCCCTTTGACCAGTTTGGTTCAGGTGTCCTGTCTCTGCTTTCTCCCAGCTTCCCTTGCCCCTCCTCACTGGCAGAGCATGGGAAATTGAAATGCCCTTGACTTAGAGTAAGCCTTACTGATCAACAAGTAAAACATCAGTGTGTTATCAACTTTATTTTCATACTAACTACAAATCACAGCATGCACCAGCTACTAGAAAGAAAATTAAATATTCCAGCCAAAACCAGGACACGTTAGAAATTTATTTGTCTAGCCATAAAAATAAGAACTTTTAAAACAACAACAACAAATAGTTTATTAAATAGTTATCTTACTTCTAATTCTTTCCTGTGAAGATATCTTACAATATCATTCCCCCAGATATCAGAAATTAATAGGAGACTTTTCCTGTTGCTCTCACAATAGTCTTTAGAACAATAGAAGCAAATCAGCCGTACTGTTTTCTTCTTAGATATCCAAGTGTATATGATAGAATTAGATGGGATTGTTAGCTATGTATCATAGGTACTTGTAAGCTGCTTTTCAACTTAGCATATAAATACTTAAAGGAAACAGATGTTTTTTCTGATCATCTTTTTGAAAAACATAAAGCTAAGTCCACATAAGTTCTGACTGAGGTGAGATTCTGCAGATTTAAGCCTTTTCAGCTTAAAATAATGTAGAAAAAGCCTGCCACCAAGACAGTGATATTCTAGAAGGGTGTTTATTGCTTACAGGAGTCAGTCAGCAAATAACGAACACATACAGCAATAGTTTTCTAATGAAGTACATGCTCACCTGCACTTGCGCTGTTCATCATCACTATGACTACAATGTTCTTCACAGTTCAGCATCTTTCATTTCAATTCAGCGTCTTTCATTTCAGTAGTAAACTAAAATAAATCAGGGACGTGACACATCTGTTTCTCTCCTGATTTGTCAGAACTGGGCTGTGGTAAGCGCCAGCTGCAGTGCTTCTCGCCGTGCCAGCCTTGCCCTGGCCAGTGTCTCAGCAGAGTGGGGAGGTCTGTCAATTATACCCGCTGAGGAGCTTTCTGACTCTTCCCAACTCCAAAAAAAGAGGCCTGCATGGCAGATGAGGTTTCCTTTTCCTTCCTGGCTCACCATCTGCCTTGCAGAGAGGGTTTTCAGAGAGGCAGAAAGGATGTGGCTTTGACAGCTTTGCGTAATGCAGGTTCCCACAAGGCAAATAGAAGTTGGTTTTTGATCCTGCCTAGTGGTGCACAGTGAAAGGAGAACAACACCAAATCCATCTCTAAGACATACTCATTGATTTGTCCTTTTTGGTTCTCTTAGTAGCAAACTTGTCCTCTTCATATTCTTGAGTGGGTGAGCAGCACGACCTCAACATACGGATCTCGTCCTGGAAAAGGAAGTGGAGACTGGAATTAAAAAGCATTCTGGTGGGCTGGGAACGTCATGTGTGCTGAGGCTATGCAAGAGCGCATATGCATCCTGGAGGGCAGACTCTAAGCACCTTGGTTCATAGCGTGAGAACAGCTTAGACATTTTCTCCTCAGTTACACTGACCGTATTTGGCTCTGAGCTCATCCCAGCAGCAGTTATGCTGGAGGAACTGTGATATTGTACAGCATAAGGAGACTTTAACAGTCCTTCCACCATTTGTTCACAGGGATAGATTCTTGCTAAAAGTGGGTATAACGTGAAAAGACAGTACGCACAGGAAGCCACTTCAAGCAATAACATCTTACCCACAGTGGTGCAAGCCGGATGCATATCTGGGGGTACTGAAACCAATATGTCTAATATATCCATCTGGAAAACATACTGTCCTGCGTACCAAAATATATTTCAAAGTAATGTACCTAAGTAATATAGATGGTGCACATTTCAAACACCCCAAGTGACAGAAATTAAAATAGAATTAAAAACTGTGATATATGTTCCTGCTGAATGATACTGAATAAATGGAAACATTTCTTATTCCAAGAACAGAGCCTTAAAAGCAGGCTGCACGCTACCATCATTACTACAAATTCACTTAAACATTCTTTTAAGAATGAGTTGTCTGGGCGATACTGGGCACTGATCAATAAAAGACGAAAAAAATGCTCCGTAAAATTCAGCTGAACTAACAAAAGCAAATAATTTCTCATTGCCTCTCAGCATCACGTGAAAGTTCATTGTGTGCATACTGAAATTCAGAACACGGTTCAGAACCAGTTCTCTTTCCTTCGGTAGCAATCCTATTGTCAAGCTCCACATGACATTCAGAATCATGTTGTGCTGTTTCAGAAGGAATATAAATATCCAGAGCTGTATCAACAATAAGTCCACTACAGATTATGCTACTAGGCATAGAAAGTGCTTCGGTAAAAATACGTCTTTTTAGAGCAATCTGCAGGTTTTGTGGTTCTGATGCAATTCAATTTAGCTCTTTGTAAAAGCAAGAAGTGTAACAAGTTCAGAGTCTTGTGAAGTAACATTCCTTTCATCATCTCAAGCATCAATAGCGTGCATGACTTGATGAAGAACAAAGGGACTAATGATATTCTGAAAGTTAACTATGACTCACATTGGTATCCTCAACACCATGTCTTTCAGGAAGGGAAGAAATAATCAAATAGAAATAATATTTCATTGTATCTCTTGGGGCTGCACAATAGTCCTATCATTTCTCTTTATGTAAGACATAGTGCATCTCTCTTAATAGTCTTAGCCAGTGCTTTCATATTGATTGATATATTTCAGCCAATTTAGCTTGTTCCCTACTTACAAGCAATTAGTGCCACTTCCTGACACAAAATACATATCTTGGGGCAGGGAGAAGGACTTACGTGAACCTTACAAGCTTAGAAGCACCCTATGATACAGACAAAAGTTCCACATTCAAACACTGTGTGTAATTAATGCTACAGTACCTGTTGAATCTACACTCTAATGCTGCCTGTATTTTCTACAAAAGAACCCAGAACTATTAAACACAGAGCAATGCTGCTTCAAGAGTAAATGCAAATGCTGTATGTTGTGTTTACACATAAGCCACATGCCTCAAAAAAGAGAAAGGTAGTGGCTACAACTCCAGCTGATATGTAGTTGAGATATGTTATGAGATTACAGGGACTCCAGACTTTTAGGCAGCCTGGTGATGAGGTTTCATCCCTATAACAGAGTCATCTGTGCCCAAGTCAGGTGGCAGAGCAGCCTGAAGAAGGAAAACCAGGAAGCCTGCTGGTGGCCAGGGGAGCCTGGAGAGCAGCTCCTGGTCACCTCAACCCAGCAGAACTGTTATGGGAGTGTCCTGCAGAAGGAGCTCAGTCTTTAAGCAGAAAGTACATTTAAAGTACAGTTAACCTGCTAAAGAAGCAGGTGGGGTTTGAGCAAATTAATGCTCATTGCAATATATTCATCCAGGGGAAGAGGCTTAACATTTCTTGAGGGGAAGCTAGGATGGGAGACACTAATGCATACAAACATATCATGTGATTACAGTGAGTCAAGAGATCTGCTCTATCTGCAAAAAGTTATATTCATCTCCCATCTTTCCAAGCAGAAATTTCACTATTGATGTTAAGGGACTACTTATTAAATCACTCTGTCAAAAAGATTGAAGCTGAATTCAGACCTTTATTACAGTTGTGTAAGTGACTGATGGGAAATGCTTGGTACAGCTATCTTTCTTTAAAAAAAAGATGGGCAAGCCATTGCAAAATCATCCTAATTCACTACAAAGCCACCACTGGCTGAAAATGTTGCATTTCCAGGTGCACCGTCACTCTCAGTTGTCAGATGGTGTGACAGCTCACCCAATGGGTAGTGTTCTTACCTTGAAAACTTCCAGCAGGCAGAGAGAAACACATGAAGCAAGATAGCTGGTGCTCCAGTCTAAATCCCTAATAGTCTCATATTTCTGGACACAAATGTAATCATATTAGACAAGTTCCTGTGGAAATGTATTCATTTGGCTTTATAATCTACCAAAGGAGATTTCACGAGGTTCTGGAAATCCAATAAACCTCCCATTTATAAGTCATGGTTTGCAAATACTTAGAGATGTGCTCCACTGGAAAAAGCATATTACTATGTTAATGGACACACACTGAGCTTCCATGAGATTTGGAAGTTCTTTCTGAATTTTTGTAGAGAAACAAGATAAGAGTATATTATAATTTAAGAATGCCATTATTCTAGACCCTTAATCTCTCATTAACCTGAACGTGCACTAGGTTAGAGTTGGCCTCTTGCCTAATTCTTATCTTACATGCCAAAATCACTGTGCATGTTAAAAACCCACACACTTTCTGTTTCTCCTTCTTGACAGTTATTTCTTTTTCCTAAGTATATAGTTACGTATTAACATAATGATAATGTAATTGCTTTTGTGCTTATAAACATTATATATAACATGGATCAAGGACAATGTAAGCTGTCGCATTTGTGTAAACATTACAATAACTAATAAAATGCAGTTTAGGCAGATTAGTAATGATACAAGCATGAGAAATATAGCTATTCATAACAACGCATATGGCCATGCTTGAGAAGGCTAACTATAGTGATGGAAATCAATGTACAGCATGATGGAAATGGTTAATAAACTTCGAAAAGTTATGCAGAACTAGAGTATGAGAACAGCAGAAGGCTGAAGAAAATTAGACTGGGAAATGCAATGCAATATAGCAATAAAGAAAAGCTTATGCAGTTCTGAATTACACACTGTCACAGCACGGGGAAGTAATAGTCCCTTTCTGTATGTCTTTAGTGGGCTGACAAACTGTATGCTGCATCCACTTGTGTGGCTCTGTTGCAAAAATCAAAATAAAATAAAATTGAAATGGCAGAGTCCCTTGGCAAAAATGTTTGAGAATATTTTACTTTATAATGTACTACTAAAACCAGTCACTGGGGACAATTAAATGCAGCATAAAACATGACGTACTCTAATTTGCTTTTAGATTTTGATTAAGAATTGCAGATAACAACGTGAGAGGCATTCTCCAAGCAAATGCCATAACTGGCAAGAGCCATAACACTATTTATTAATGGAAGATGACACTTAAAGCAAACTAAATACCCATCTGATTAAGAATGCAGAAAGCCATTGGGGCAATACAGCTGAAGTTCAGTGAAATATACTCGGTATTTGCCTTTGAGGATGCCAAAAACTGAAAGCAGTATTGATAACCCGGCATTGTGTTACGGATACAGTGGTAAAACTGCATAAGATGTGACCTTTCTGGTACACCTAGAGGCATACAGGTTACTATGCTGTAAATTAGCTGCAGTCTGAGTCTGATTCACTGGGGTCCACACTAACAAGAATTTAAGTAGTCTGGTCAATAAGTAACAAAAGCATTCATCAGCATCTGGAAATCACTTTTACTAATCAGCAGTTGGAGATTGGCAATATTTGAGTAAGAGAAAGATGTCAACAAATCAGAATAAACTGAGAAAACGGTAACAAACTGATTAACATGCTGAAGAATTGATTAATGAGAAAAGATTAAAAGACCTAATTATGTGAAGGTGCTAAATGACAGCTTGTATTTTATTATATAAGCCAAGAAAGGAGAAAGATTGTTTGGAATGGATGAGTGAGAACAAGTGACATGGGCAAGCATATTTGTGCTGGCCCTGAGAATGCTTTATAGCTCACACCTGCCACCACCCTCAGGCAGAAGTCCACAGAAGGTGTTAGTGTTGGGAGGAACCAAAAGGCGCTGGAGAAGCATATGTTTGAAACTGGGTTTTGAAAGGTAAGGATTTTGGTTTGCAATGGCTACAGATTCCTTTGTATCCTGTGATTCTTCATGAAAAAAAACCTACATATTGGTGCCCCAGTTTTTGCAGCAGCAAAATGGGCTCAGTAACACTTCTTGATTTAAGGGGACATTGTAACAGGAAAGAAAGTTATTGAGAAAGGTACTGAAATTGTAGTGAGAAGAAAGGTATCTCTATCTGGTTCTTAAATATCATCTTATTGACCTAAATGGGCTTTTACTTGTGTCTTTTGACTGAACAGAGATATTCTGGGAAATGAGAGCAAAACAACTGCAAGAGAAACAGATCTGGCACCATGGTGAGTGGAAAAGTGAAAAGCAGAAAAACAGAGAAGAAAACAAAATGTAGGTAAACATCTGGAAAATGAGAGGTTAAGAGAAAAACAGAGAATCAAAGAGAAGAACTACAGGAGTGAAGTGTAAGATACAAAACAGAGGCATAGCAAAACATGGGAAAGAGATGTCGGCTTCTCAAGAGCAACTAGCCTGAATGTGCTGAATGTGTTGCTGCCACAAAAACTGGTGAGGCACTGGGACAGCTTTATGTGCTGGAAAAGGACACTGCTGCACAGGGCACCAGGGCTGTAGCAGGGCAGTAAAATGGCCACTGCCCCACTGCATGTGTTGCCTGCCTCAGAGCCATGATCAAGTTATATTGGCGGGGAGAGGGCACAAGCAGTCATTAAACTTCTATTTCTTACCTCCTCGGAGCAGCAGCTTCAAGGTTGGCTTTCCTGAGCTCTTGCCCTCACTCTGTCTGTATTACTGTGCCAGCAAATTCAGTTTGGCCTAAATAGTGTGCTTTTTCTTAGCTTTGAGAGGTCTTCAGCACTTGAATCACTTGATCAAGCTTCTGTACATATGAAACTTTAACAGAGGGCAAGTACTGATCTGACACTGGTGGCACATACTTAGTCCTGAATTGAAAGAAGCAAGAGAGTACTGTGCTAAACATTCTTTCTGCTCAGCAAAGAGCCTTCCAGGCCAGGAAACTTCTCCAAAATTATGTCTGCATGGCAGGTGGTGAGTGTGGAAGGTAAGTCTGTGTGAGGCCTGTTGGATAGGCTCTCATGTCCTACACAGTGAGCTCACTCTAAACCCTGGGCCATGCATTTGATTGCTGAAGCATTCAGGAATAACACAGATGAAATTGTGTGGAGCTGAAAAAAGAATTTTAATGTCAGTTAATTAAATGTAATATTTAATAGCTAATGAACTACATGTGAAAATAAAATGACATAGCCAATACCACCTGGTTCTTTCTTGACTGTTTTGATTTGCACGCACTCCCTTTGTATTATCAGAGTATGGTGAGATCCTCGTTTGTATTATCCAAGATGGAAATTATGAAGGTTGCAGGTTTTGGTAGGTGTCAGTTTTGAATCTGGGCACATAAGATGAGTAGAAAAAAACTGGGACAGACAAATGAGTTCAACGATTGGATAAACTGAGTATTTTTGATAAAGTGACATTACTGAAATAGTTTACATGAGAGAACTCCTGTGTTTTGAGTGTTTCATTGAGGCTGATTCTCCATTTGGCTAGACAATGTCTTTGTTTTGGGATCAGAGGCAGCGGGCACAAACTGAAACACAGGGGTTCTTCCTAAACATCAGGAAACACATTTTTACTGTGAGGCTGACTGGGCACTGTCTCAGGTCTCACTGGGAGCTTGTGGAGTCTCCCACCTTGGAGATATTCAAAAGCTGGGAATGGTCCTGTGCAGCCTTCTCTGGTTGGCCCTGCTTGATCAGGGGGGTTGGACCAGGTGATCTCCAGATTCCTTTCCAGCCTCAGCCTTTCTGCCTTTATTTTTCACGTGAGCACTGTTCCAGTTTATCCTCAATATTTTTGATGTCTTCTTCACCACTACAGGAGCTGGAAACATTTTCTTGGGGTAAGAATTAAAGTTGAGATTAATAAGCGCAAATCTCTGGCAAAATACCTGGCAAGGGCAGGATTCTACTGCCTGGTGCATAGGGGTGCAGGGACAATAAAGAACAGATTAATGTCTTCACTCAATTATAGATCTCTGCTTTCCATTTTGTTCTCTTAAGATAAAATAAAGCCATGTTTCCACAGTTAAGCATATCTGCATTGTATCCAGATCTCTGGCAAATTAAATCTCTCTCACTGGCCTGACAGCTCCTCTCTGCTCTTGCATATTCCCTGCTTCCCTTTGGTTGTGCATCTTCCTTCCTACAATTACTGGATAAAAATAAGGGAAGGCAGAAATTTTGTCTGCACCAGCAGTGGACTGAAAAGCTACTGTTGGTGTCCAAGAGCTCACCGAGAATGACAATTTTCTATGATCTTTAGAGCTTCCTGCTTTCACAGGAGAGCAGTTGGAGGTGAGCAGAAGTGAAATTATTGTATAATTGCAATAAAGACACATCTACTTGCCAAAGATGGAAAGTACCAAATGTGACAGAGACATACCAGATCTGCCATTTCATTGGTGTGTCATTCCTTCCTCCTGTAACAATTTGTGTTGCAGAAGCAGCTTGTCCAAATTCTTGTGGAGTTCTTTTGCTTCTTGAGCTGGCAGGAAAGTGTTTAGGGTTTTTTTTTTTTTTAAATACATGTATCAAAGAACAGAATAAGAATGAATACCCAGCTGGCATAGTGCGAATTTGCCAATCAAGCATGACTGTATCACTCACTTAAGACTAGCTGGAGATCCATCGAGACAGATAGCACAACCCAGACGTTGCTCTTCTAGCTAAAACAATGGCATCCCATCCATCCCAGGAGGTCAAAACCCACCAACAACAAAAACCTCAGTGCCAAACCCCCTGAGGTTTGCTTACAATTTATCTGAACTTGTTAAAAGCTTTCATAAGGATTGCCTAGTTAAGCTGAAAGACACAGGGAACTGAAAGAATAAAGCTGCAAGTTCAGTCGGGAACTCACTGCAGCTACCTATTCACTGCCGGGGGGGGGGGAATGTTTAGACTGGGAGAAGTTCTGTCACTGATTCTTAAAGTTTGTTCTGGGCGCAGTAGTTTGAATTAGCAAATATTTTCAATATTGCAAAGTTGGGAGTGCTCCGGACACAAAGAACTGGGCAGAACTGTCGAGAGGAAGGAGGATCAGAAAATATTCTACAGAAATGACTACATAGTGTTGAGGGCTGGAATAATAGAAATGAGACAAAACTCAATAATGGGAAGGATAAGGTCATGCAGTTAAACATTTATAAAAAGCATTTCTATTATGGACTGTAAATGACAGACAAACAGAAGGAGTTGCCTGTATCAGTCACTCACAGCATGACTCTGAGCCATCAGTGAAATTGGCTGTATGAGATGAGATAGTTTTGGAAGGAATCAGGAGGACTACCTCCATTGCAAAGACTGGCAATACTTTGTGAAAAACTTGCACATTGCATATCAGCTATGCTAAAAAAAGCTGAATTCAAATTGTATCTAGTGCAGTAAAATCTGAGTTATAGAGGCTCTGTGTTACAGGAGGAGACTAACGAAACTTCCTGATAGGCTAGACAAGTTGAGAGTGTCTATGACGACTGCCTATAAATCTATTATAGATTAAAATGAAAGGGAAAGAGCAATGCCTAGCTGAAACATCGCATGGCAAAAGGACAAGTGGGTATGAACTGGTCTTGAATGTGTTCAGGCTGGGCATTAGAAGGAGCTTTCTAACATAAAGATGAGGGCAGCTCCAGCCCTCCAGCAAGAAGTGCAGGAAAATAGCATAATTAGCTTAAGATGGATGTAGTTGTGTTTATGGAAAAGGTTGTATGGAGTATTTCCTCCTACAACAGCAAAGTACTACCTTCAAAACACAAGATTTGTTCCTGTCCTGTGGCCTAAAGATCTGAAGGTTTATCAGCTTAAGCCGATCTGATTGCCGTATGCAGATCTAGCAAGCTTGAAACATCGTGGCCAGTGTATCTCAGCAGCCCAGTTACAGCAGAACAGGCTCCATTCAGGTTAATGTGCCTCACTTTATTGATGAACAGAGCTTTTCCAACGTCTAGCACTGGTGCTAGCAAAAGGAGCAAGTAATGACAGAAGAACTAGTGATGTGACAAGGGGTAACGGCTTTAAACTGAAAGAGGGTAGATTTAGATGAGGTATAAGGATGAAATTCTTTACTGTGAGGGTGATGAGGCACCGGCACAGATTGCCCAGAGAAGCTGTGGCGGCCCTATCCTTGGCAGTATTCAGGGCCAGGTTGATGGGGCTTTGGGCTAGCCGGTCTAGTGGAAGGTATCTCTGCTTGTGTCAGGGGGTTGGAGCAAGATGACCTGAAAGTACACTTTAAGGTGCCTTCCAACTCAAATCATTCTGTGGTTCTATGATATGAATGTTTGCTTGGCAGAGGCAGTCAGCGTAAAACCCCCTATGCTAAAAGGAAATTGCTCCCTCAGTCACAGTAATGCAGCACTTGTCTCTTCATCACTGTATTTAAAAAGACAGTGATCTGACTTTATGTGTCTGACCACTGTGCCTACCCCAAAGCCAGCTGCTGGATTTATGGCCTTATTCTTGACTGCTCAGCTTAACGAACTGCTCAAAGGTCTCTTCACACAAGAGCTATACCTGACAGCAAGATGGTGACATGCAGCAGCAGAGAGACCAAGCAGATGGGCACTACAAACAGTTTGTACAGTGGATTAAAAAACTTGTATGAACTGTCAGTGACGACTGAGGCAGGAAAAAGTCTTGTTGAATGTAAAGCATTGTCCTGTGGTTTGCCTGTGTGAAAATGGTAACAGTGCTGTCAATTCACACAAAGCTTTCAGCCACACAACAACAGCAACACAAGGTACGATGTGCCTGGCACTCTGTACCCTGGCAGTGCTTCTGACCCTCTGAAGCATTCCCATGTCAGAGGCTGGAAAAACCCTTAAGACAGTAAAAGCACAGTGTTACAGAAGTCACTACCTTCACTGTAAACATGTTTATTTATTGGATCGATACAAATGCTCCCGCCATACGTGCTGTTCAGTAAATATTAAACACAACCCTTACAATTAATCAGCCGCAGAGATGCTCTCTTTGCTTTCTTCCCCATCCCCACTCACGCCGGCTTATTAGTGAATAACAAACCACCTCCCGGGATGACGAACGCCGTGCCAAGGGTCCGCCTTCCTCGCCGCCCCTCGGGACCCGCTCGGCTTTCATGCACCCATCAGTAGTATCCCCGCACGCCCTTCGACGGCGGTACCCACCGCCGGCCCGGCCCCCCACTGCGCCCGGGTCCTGCCCCTCCACCGTTCTCCGTAGGGCTGCTGCAGCCGCTCACCCCGTCCGCCGAGCAAAAAGAAACCCCTCACCTCCCCTCTGGTCCCGGGGGAGGGGGCTGCCATCACGTGTGCTTCCTCCCCCTCCTCTCCCTCCTCCTCCTCCTCCTCCGCGGCGGCGGCAGCAGCAGCGGCCGCCTCGGCTCCGCTCCCTTTGTTGCAGGCGGAGCGGCGGCGCTGCCGGGCGCCGCGCACAAAGGAGCGCGGCTGGGGCGAGGCGGCCCCCGCCGGCGGGTAAGCGCGGAGCTCTCCTCCGCTCCGCCGGGCTCAGTAGCCGCGCTGCACCGCACCGCACCGCCGGGACCAGCCCTGCCTGCGGCCGGGCAGCGCTGGAGGTGGAGGCGGCAGCGGCGAGTCTGTGCCGCCGACGCGGCGGGGATGCTGAAGGTGTGCTCAGGCGCGGCGGAGAAAGGACGGTC
>JANRGW010042335.1:0-29638 GCA_024733675.1 Psilopsiagon aymara
CGCTGGGCGCGGCCCGCGCGGGGCTGTTTGCTGCCGGTAAGGGGACGTGCGGACGGGGGTGTGTGCGGGAGATCTGCTCCCCTGCCCCACCGGGGCAGCTGTGGCCCGGTAGCGGGGCTCCGGCGCCCGGGGTGCCCCTCAGGCCCGGCGGCAGCGCGGAGGCCGCCATCCCCAGAGGCGCCCTTTCAGCGGCTCTCCAGAGGGTGTTTGGTCTTACCCGTGTTGAACGCTCCGAATACAGAGCCCGGCAGAGCAGCTGGGATCCCCGCTCAGTCTGTGACAGGAAAAATGCGGATGCCGCTGGGCCTCCTGCCTTGTCCTGCCTGGCTGTAAAGTCTGATTCCGCTTTTCGGTGTCCTCTCTAGTTCCCTCTCTGTTATTGGAAACCTGCAGTCTTCCTACCTTTATTGCTATTGTATTGTACCTGGATAACGGTAACTTATGCTGTGGGAGTCTGTCTGCATCCATCATACAGGTACTTTCAGAAGAGAGAGTTGTACATCACTTTGCGCAGATAATGTGCACAAGAAGCACCTCTTTGCCTTGTCTTACACATCTTACTTGAACTGTTGCGCTGTGAGTTGTCCTGATTATTGTCATCAGTTTCGTGGATTGTGACTTGGGATCAGAACCGGGGAGGTATTTTCTTGTGTGTTTTCCGTGCTTTCCCAACCAACATTGTCCAGAGAGAGGTACTTGCTGTTCACAGCACAAACTATGTGTTGCAGAAAGCAGCTGTCGAGGAACTGTGTTTTAGACATAGGTGTGTTTTAAGATCCCTTCTTCTGCATACCCTGTTACTAGTCTTGCACATCTGATCAAGTTTAAGGAAAACAGTGTGGAAGTGTATTGGCAAGAACTTGGAAATTTTATTGCAACAGCAAGTTTCTGCTTTGTAGGTGAAGCAGTTGGACCTCCAGTCAGCCAGATCACTGAGATCTAGCATTTCTAGGACACAGAAATGTTATAAACGTTATCTGTCTCCACATTCGTTCTTCATCTCTCTTCACTAACACCCAAATGCAAGAAAGAAATTTTTCATTTGAAGATAAGAATCTTAACAGTGGGAAAAAATCTGATGTTTGAAGGCCATTCTGCTTTAAGGAAATGATGGCCTCCTTAGAACCTTTGGGTTTTTTCCCCTAACTGAGTAATCTACTTGAGATCCAGCTCATTTCTTGTATAGACAAAGGCAAGGTCTCTTCTCTCTTCTCTCGGTTGAGCTTCTTATTAATCAAGCTCAGTGTTCTCTGCCTGGCACAGAGTTCAGTAATCTAAGCTGTGATTTACAGTGTTGCCGCTAGTGTCTGCACAGGGCAGAGCACTGTCATCTCATCTTGATTAACATGACAGTTGTCTTTTGGGAAAGTGTATTCATCAAATAACTTAATAGCAGGGTGTCTTGTGGGTCAGCAAAAACAGCTTGGTAAAGAAGTCATAAACAGTAAACCCTACAAGGTTTAAAGGTCTGGACACCACAAACATTAATTCACTTGCTACATGTTCTAAAAAGGATTATTTTGTGTTCAGCGGGAGAAAGGATTTGAGTTTCAGGTAACTGTTAGATGCTGTCCTTGTTTCTGTGAAATCATGCATGTCTTATGGTCAAATTAGTGTAAAAGATCCTGAAAGCATTTGTGGGTTTTTTTTTTCCGCTTCAGTTTGGTTTAGGTAATCTGGTACTTTGGTGAAGAACAGTGCTTTGTTTTGATAGTGCTGCTTTTTCTGTTGCAATACAGCATCGTAAAAGAAATTTATGTTTGCTCCATGGAGCCATCTGTGCTGTTTCTAACACTAGGGTTATTGGAGCTTAACTCCCACCAGAAACAGCTGTTTGAGGTCCAGGATGTCTGGATTGCTTCTACAGCATCAGCAGCTTGGCTCTGGGGAGCAAATCCCAGGAAAGAAGGAGATGTGGCCTCTTGCAGATGGGATGCCAGAATTCCACAAGCAATACTTTTCAGTTGCCTGGAGTGTGCTGTGCTGGGCAGACACTGACTTGGGCTGGTCTTGGAGGGGGGAGGAATGGGCTGAGTGTCATCTGTGTTTGGGAAAGGGAGCTTGAACAGGGGAATGCTGGCACCACATGAGGCTTTCCATGGCTGCCTATTCCACCTCTGGGGAAGATAGATAGGTTTTATTTTATTGTATATGCAAGATGCGTAGAAATTGTAAGTAACACAGATAAGCATGTGAAGGATTGGATAATGTCTGTGGAGATGTCAGAATGGATTTCCTGCATTTAAAATTGTGCTGTTTAGGTAATATAGTAATTACGTTAACACCTAGGAGATCTCTGTTACCCATTTGTAGGAACAGTTATGCAGTTTAGTGGACAAGCATGTGGAATTCTCTGCAACCCTTTTCAAGATGTTGGTCTTTGAAAGAGACAATGGTTGCTTTGAAATTTCTGTAGTGGCTTTATTGAAGGAGAATTCCTAGTAAGAGATGTTTGGTCTGCTTCTGTTTAGACACAAATAATCAAATCTCTGCATATTGTCTGTTTAGGATCATTTATTGTAAAGCAGTGGCCTCTTTGAAATAAGTAACCAGTCTTTGTGTCTACATTGGTGAAAATAAGCTAAGAAAACTGCATATAAATATTATGTGTAAGATGATAGACATATAGAAGGTACAGATGATATATGTAATAGAGCCTAAAAACCAAAATAAATTCTATTCAAGACCTGCAAATTAGGGGAAAAGTGTATTCTAGTGAAAGAAAATGTCATAATTAAGTACAAACTTTGTTTTTGCAGAGGCAGCAGGATTGTGACTTACACAATCAGCAACTGGAAAAATGCTTGAGCCTAATAATAAATTGTCGTTACACGACGATGTTATAAATGGTACTTCAGACTTGAGTGAAGTGAAAAAGCCAGATGAAAAAGAACCTGTTGTAAAAAGAACAATGACTCTGATTGAGAAGAATGGCTGTCACGACACCATATACATGAACGCAGCTAAGATTTTTCAAGGCATTCATACTGAAAAGGCCAAGGACAGAATGCTGGTGCGGTATGCAGGAGACTCAGCACCTCCTGTGCTGGCTTTTAAAGATGTATGTTCCCAGCGTCTGTCTTATGAACTGGCTTTCAATGCTCTAAAATGTAAGTACAAAACTTTTCCAAGAATTGCCAACAGAAAAGATGAAGCAGATAAAATACAGCAGAATGGTGTTTAGTTGCTGCCTGACAGCATGGATCTTTTGTTAAAGATTTGTTGTTATACCACAGGTTACTACTACTAGACTACTCATGTCCCTCAAATATTTAAATATCCCCAAGTATCATTAGCATGTTGTGAAACCAAACATTGAAACTCTGTACTTTTTCATGGAAAAGAATTATACTTATTTGGAGTTGCTACCGTTCGTGATTGAACTTGCCCTTAATTTTCATGATGTTTAAACTTTCAGCTTTGTATTTAATGATTTTAAATTTTTTCTTTTCCTTCCATAGAATTTTGCAGATTTCATTGCATAACTTGTCAATATTTTCTTTTTTTGCAGATCAAGATCTTCTTGAAGAAATGCTGTTAGATAGTTGTGTCTACCCATGCCATTCAATAGTGAGTGAACATTTTTGTGAAGAAATCTTTTTTAGTGTAATTAGAATATTTCTTGAGAATTCTGCAACAGTCTTCAAATCACTTGTTTTGAACTATATGGTAGCCTCTGAGGCTGAAATATTGCTGCTATTGTTGTCTAGAGAATCCATCTCCAAGGTACTAGATATGTTGTTTGAGTTTCTTGTTGCACCTTACTGCTTCGAATGGAGCAGCTCTGTGGAAAGGGACCTTGGGCTCCCAGTGGACAAGCAGCTCAATGTGCATAAACAGTGTGCAGCTGCAGCAGAGAAAGCCAACATGGCTATATTAATAAGCACACTGCCAGCAGAGATAAAGGAGTTGTTATCCCACTGTACTCAATGCTTGCCAGGCCACACCTGGAATACTGTGTTCAGATTAGGCCCCTGTTGTATAAAAAAAGATGTGGAGAGGGTCCACAGAAAGGCTACAAAGATGGTGAAAGGACTGGGAAGCTGTGTGAGGGTTTCATTCAGCCTTGAGGAAAGAAGGTTCAGAGGAGACCTTACCACTATGTTCCAGCATTTAAAGGAACCATTGGGTAATGGGTACAAGGTCATCCTGGGGAGATTCCAGTTGGACACAAGAGGAAAATTTTTCACTATCAGCTGTAGGAATAATCTCCCCAGGGAATTGGGTTCCCCAGTATTGGGAACTTCCAAGATTCAGCTGGACAAGGGGCTTGTCTAGAACCTGCTTTTGCCAAGAAAGGTTGGACCAGATGATCCTTGAGGTCCCTTCCAAGCTGGTATTCTATGATTCTGTGATTCTTCAAAGAAGGAAGGTAGGAGAGTGAACCATAATGCTACTGCAGTTTAATAGTTGCTCAGTGATGTTGGCCATGAGCCAGTGCATGTCCATGTGCTTTCATTCCCAACTACGTCCCTTTGTGAGTGGTGAAGAAAGTCATGTTCCCTTCCTGTCCCTGGGAGCTGGAAAGCATGGAGTGAACCCATCAGGCAAAAGAATGCATTGATCCCATGTTTCATTTCCTAGGCAATGTACTGAAGGCGAATATTGTACTTACAAAAATTGGTCCAGTTTACTCTCCCAATGTGCTTTCCTGCTTTGACATGAAAAGAAAGTCTAGAGCTAGCAGAGTAACCTGCTTCTATCCCTTCCAGTTTAGTCTTTGATGCCTCTGAAAATTTTAAGATGTTATTTGTGGAGATTGATGTGAGCAGGCAAATTATCCAACGCATTTGATTTTTTACTTGTTTTTGTAAGGAAGGTAATATTTTTTTTGTGGTATTCCCTGAATAACTTGAGTTTTCTAGCTACTTTCAGTCCTATTTGTGAGAGGGCAGGAATTTTTGAAGGCATAAGAGCTGTAGGAATTTCATGAAAAGAGGTAGTCAAGAGTAAGTTAAGTGCTGATAATTACTGTCCCTAACAGAGAAGATGCTCCCTGCTTTAGAAATTTAGACATGGGAAGGAGATCTTACATATGTCCCAATTGCAGAATGATTGTTATAGCTGAGCTTATCAGTTGTTACACACCGAACAGTCCCACAAGAGACAAATTGATAGGCAGAAGGCTTTTGTTAGCACAGCTATGCAAGGAACTGCTATAGGAGGAGAAAATAATTTCAAGGTTTGAATTCTGGTAACATTAAAAGCTATTAAGATAGAGTATATTATCTGCATGTATGGAAAATGTTTTAATTTAGATAAGCTAAATGACTTTTAAATTGCATATTTGAGTTTTTAAAAAACCTCAAATTTCAGTGTTTTACTAGCTCCCCATAGAAATTATATTTAGAAATCAGAGTTTCATTGGAGTTTTTATTCTGCTGCTGACATGGGAGACTGCTGTTTGATACCTATCTTGTTGCATAAGTACGGCATGCTTTGTGTCACTTTATCCAGTTGCTTTTCTGTTGCAGCCAGATGAATTAACCAGCTTGCTTGTTGTGATGCTTTATGACCTACAAGACCGAAAGTTTCAAGCACGAAAGATTTCTGATGAAGACGAACCTGTAGCAGATGTTCGGAAAATAGAGCATTATCTATACAGGTATAGATGCAATAACCTCTTTTTGTTGATATATATTAGCAAAAATACAGACTTGTATAACCGGTACCTTTGTTAAAATAATTATTACAGAGGTCTTTGATCTTAATTATTACAGAAGTCTCTTCAAATTTGCAGGCTTTGTTTCTATTTTTAATGAGAACCTAGTTTGGAGAGAAACTTTCATGTTCCAATAGTTAAGAAAAATGTAGCTAACCATCTTTCCGCTGTGGATTACTTTGCTAGGATCTTACTTTGGAGTTGCTGAATTTTTTTTATACACTTTTAGAAAAGAAATTAAATACTCAGTAAACATCCATAACTATGTAAGAGTCTCGAGGTTGTGGAATGGAATAACATCCATTTGTTTAGCAAACCTTCTATTATGAAATTTTGATCTAATTATCTATAATAATAAATATTTAAGAAAAAAAGGATAGATGTGAAATAAGCATTTTAAGTAGTGTTCAAGTATTCCTTTTGTCAGTCTGTTAATAAACACAATGGACATTTGAATAGAACTGTGTTGCTGCTGAATTTAGAATAGCCCCAAAAGTTCATGAGTGCAAGGTATTTCTGGAGGGCAGTAAGTAATATACCTTGACATTTAAAGTAGCTCACCAGCAATTTATATTTACTTTGAATTATCATCTATCATGGAAAGAAAAGACTGGGAATATTTCCTCTGACATTTTCACATAATAATAATAATAGAACTGACTCCTGGTTGCCATCATCTTTGTGTTTTTTCTGTATGGATTTAGAGACCAGCTTTCATCAAATACTCATTCTGCACATATAATGTGTTTATATCTTCAAACATGCTAAGAAATTTGAGGATCGTATCCCACAGGTTACAGTTCCAAAACTTAGCTGTGGGGTTTTTTTTCACAGTTGTCTGAGAAAACTGACATAGTCACCTGTCATAATTCCAGTCTCATGCATTTAAGTAAAACAGTCTCAGCTACATACTACTACCTTGCCTATACAGTTGTCTGGGGTAGAAAATGCCTCACTTGTATTTTCTGTAGCAGCGTGCAAAATGAGGCCTCACTTTTGGTTTTGGTTTCTGAGCAAGATAGTAATATAATAGAAAAGTTGTGTGTTAACAGCTGATGTAAACTCTCATAAAACTTACTAAACTTGTGACTATGTTTTTGTAGTTTTAAGACCAAACTGGCAGCTGCACTGGCAAGATATCGCATCAAACATGATGCTCTTTCAATTGAGTATGTTCTACCAGAAACCATACGGAAGCAGCACCAAAGGGCTTCTGCTTCACCATTGTGTGTTTGGATAAACACATTTAAAATCAGGTAAGGTCTTTTAAGTATCATCTAATAATTGATGGTTTTACATAGGAAGTGATATAGCTTGCTACACACTTGTTCTAGAATTTCCAGGTTATATTATTACCAGAAATTTAAGTTTCTTACATTTAGATTCTGCTTGGTCCAGTGACATTGTATCATGTTTCTTTGTAGTTTTTGTACAGTGCAGTAATGTAACAGTAATGTACAGTGCATGAACTGTATCAAAATTGTGAAATAGTTTTTCTTACTATTCTGTTGCTTGTGTGTCTTTCAGTAATTAAATCAGAAAATAAAGTTAGAGAATACTATATGGGTGAGTAAACTCTGCTATGAAAAAATAAGAGAAAAACTTCTTTAAAAGTGTATGTATTACTGTAAGCAATAATCTTGGCTAAGTATATTAAGACAGATACAAACCAAAATGTAGACTTGAAATAAAAAATACCCCTTAATAATCCTTATATTCAGTGGTTTACTATAAGTGTAACTACATATGTTTCCAGTTCTGTAGTAACTAATAGATGAACCATACCAGGTTATCCAGTTTTGTTAGGTAATCCATAGATATCATTTTCAAGAATTTTGTTTTCATACTCTTGTCTTGGACCAATGTTCTGTGCTTAGGTTACAGGCTCTTCAAGATAGAGAATGTGTCTTACTCTGGTTGTGATTTCGCAGTCCTTAAATAAGACTGAACTAAAAGCGACTGTGTTAAATCTACATTTAATGTACCATCTAAGCTTGTGGTACTGTCTGAAACTGCATTTCAGCAAACACATTTTGTTGTATATGCCTTTAAATCCTTATGATATTTGAATTGCAAGCCTCAGCATTTTTGCCTTCATTACATTTACAGAAAGATTATTTCAGTTATCAGCCATTAAATTCATTGGCAAGCTGGGCTAAATTGAAAGCAATTGAAAGAATTTAAGTATTCCAGCATAAATTTGCCACAGTGTCTCCTGAGCAATGGACATATGTTTTGATGCTTTGAATCATCCTCTGGAAACACATACCTCTTTCTTAACTTATCATCAGACTTATTAACTTAATAGTTTCAAAACAGGATTTATATGCCTAAAATAGAGTGAATTCCCCTCTTGTATTAGGCAGTATTGCAATTATGTATATATATGCATACACACACACTTTTTCTGGTGTGTCTACAAGGCAAAAATCCATGTAATCAGTGTGAACTGTATTGTTTAAATAACTCTTGTATATTTAATGGTCAGAGTTGTATGTTAACAGCCTTGAAGATGTTTTCAGAGATTTGAAAGAGAAGGGATTCACAAAAGTTGAGTCTGTGTCAGACTTGGACCATTACACGTACAGTGTGGACCAGCATTGCAGTGATGTGTTGGTTTTTCCTTCATCTCTTAAAGAAGAACTGCTTAATTTAGATCTTTTTGCAGATAGCAAACTCTTACTGCAGGTGAGTTGATGTCACCCTTGAATCATAGATCTGCAAACTAACGTTTTACAATAGAATTAGGTTATGTATTGTGTGTCTGTCCTATTACAGGCAGCAACATACTCATAAGGTTTTGGACATTTTTTATAGTTAGGAGGTTAGAAACTGTTTCACTTACTAAATTTAGCATAGAAATGTTAATGCTTCTAATTGATAGTTACATTTAAGTTAGTGGAATGTTTTAAATTTAACCTTAAAAAATAAAAGTTGTCAAAGAGGCAGTCTCACCGCTGAAAATGCCAGCAAATTTCTATGTGCATTACCCCAGTTAGCAGCTAATGGTATGCCAATATTCTTTCTTCCTCTTCAGTTGCTTATTTGTGATGGAATGATGACACCTCTTTGTATTTTGTGCAGCATGGTTCCTAAATCTCCATAAGTCCCATTGGTCTTTTCCCTGACTTACCATCATTAGACTCTCCAGGCAAGACTGGTCAGAGGTTCCTGTTGTAGAGTGGTGGTTTGGAGTAACAGTGCAACAGCACGTAACCACAAATGATCTGAAGTGTCTTTATGATTCTTGATTACCTAGCAGAAACATTTCAGAGGGCATTTTCACTTGAGGCTTAGCATTTTCTGGAAATTCTAGCCTCAAATACATTACCCAACTTACAAAGTAATTCAGTATTCTGTTTCACTATGTATATTTTGAATAGAAGATACATATACAAGAAAAAACTATATATGAGAGCCCCATAGGTCACAGGAACAAATTCTGAATATTACTATTTAAGAATATTCAGAGTGAGGTGACTAGAATGGTACTTGAATGCTGTAAGTGGATATGGAGGCATGTATGTGAGTGTAAAGGTTTAGTGCTCCCCCCTCCTCCCTTATCATCAGTGTTTGCCAAGTTTGGTGCTAAACATATCTTCATTCTTTGACTTTTAAAGTAATTTGATGGGCATGTTTGATTTATCTCTCTTTCTCTTCATCACCTGTAGTATGACCTCCTGTTGAGGTCCCTGTGCTTTCTGAATTCAAATCTGCCTCTGTGTTGTTAAGATTTCAGTAAAATCTCGGTCTCTGATCTGTAAAGGCTTCATTTCTCCCATAATTATCAAGAGCTATGTGAATAGTTTTGTAATTCTCTGTAAGGCTGCCTTTGAGGATTAATTCTGCATAATGTGGTCCGTGTCTCTTCTGGAGCTGGCTCTTGCTAGGAGTTCCTCCTTAAGGGGATGATACATACTTTCTTTTCACCTCGAGATACTACACTTTCGTATGCATTAGTTAGATTATTTAAATTTAGTGTGTGACTTTATAAGATGTTTGAGTTTATACTTTATTTAATTCTGTATTAGCAGCTATCCCTGATTTGTTTTTCTCTTGCTTTCTTTCCGATTTTTTCCTTTCTTTCCCATTGTTTTCATGGAAAACAATGAAATACCTTACTAATTTGGAAAAGAAGGTTGGCATTCACAGAAACTAAATTAATTGGTGATACTTGATTTTTGTGTCATTATTTTCCAGGATAAGTCTCGCAGCCTTGCTGTACACGCCGCACAGGCACAGCTGAATTCAGGTGATGACATTATAGTGGCTCATGTAGGCTCCCATCTGACCATTGCCCATTTGTCAGTGCTGACAAATCACAGCATGTCCACAATTTTTGTTTGTGGTGTGAAATCTTCAGAAGAAGAAGCAGACCTGAGGAACTTTTTCAGCCATATGGAATGTACAAGTAGGTTTTAAAACAGTTAGCATACATAAAGTATTTTAATATAGACATTTGTGATGCATATGACATAATGTTATCAGAATTCAAAATCCCTTTGTTTAAGGACTTGCAGAGGGCAGTAAGAACTTATTTTTTGCCACAAGGTGAACTGACAGCTCTTCAGCTACAATTAAGTTAATCAAAGGTTGCAGATTAACCATGTCATAGGCTCCTGAAATGTCAGGGTGCATTTTTCTATAGAAGTAGTTACTGTATAGCAGTTGGTGTAGGTGGTAGCTGGGAACTTTTGGGTCCATTTATTTGGTGTCTTGGCTGTTGCTTTCAGTCTGATATCCACCTGTTTGAGAGTGTCAATCCAAAACAAATGAACTTGTCCAGGCTACCTGGAGGACACAGTCAGAACAAAATGCAGCCAGACTCTGGAATCCCATTAGCAGTCTTCTCAGTGGAAGATGCTAAGGGCTAGCTGGTCCTTCCGTGTGTCTGAAATCAGTGGGGTATACTTAGCAGGATCTGGGTCTACCAGCCTCTAGCTCTATGGAAGCTTGTGTAACACCACAGTCTGCTCACTTTTTGTTGCATTAAAATTAGGCAGCCTTGCTTGCATGTAGAACTGGGGAGTTTTTTTCCTTTCTTTCAGATATTCAGTTGTTACATGAAGACTTCACTGAGATTGGACCAACAGACCCAAAACTTAAAAAGGCAAAAGTTATTTTGCTGCTACCACGGTGCTCTGGACTGGGTGCTGGTGATCCAATAGACTTTATTTTAAATGAGCATGGAGGTAACTTTTGATACAATAGCTAGCTCATGCTTTCTGGTAGCAATAGTATTCAAGTATTGTGGTCTGGACGTCGTAGCTGCCTCAGTAAATTGTGTCATGTTACAAAAAAACCCTGTCTTTATTTAAATTACTCTAAGACATATATATTAAATAACTTGGATAATTCTGTGTGTCTGCTTCAAGTTGATGGTATGAAGTTTGAGGGTTATTCTGCGGATCAGAGTGTTTATAGCCTTTCTTTTAAAGTAAAAAGACTGTAGGCAGAAAACTTATTTTAAGATACCAATGTGTGTATGATTTCCCGTTGACTACATTCCTTTATTGACTGTTTGTGTAAGTCTCAATTTTCATTAAATAGAAGCAAGAGGCACTAGTGATTACAGGTAAAGAGGAAAGGATGAATCACTTAGGCACTCCTTGAGATTGTTAATTTGTAAAAACTGCCTTTCCACTGCACCAGGAATAACCAAGTCTGTTACCAAAGCATTTTTTGCAAACAGCTGAACTTAAGACACTAGTACAAGTTGCAATAATAAATTTACAACTCTTTGCATTTAGATGCAGAATTACTCAAAGACCTTTTCCAGGGAACTGTAGCCAAGGATAAACTCGGTGTTCTTGCTGAAAGGCAGCTTAATGAGTTGATTCATGCAATGAAATGTAAGTGTGCCAGCTCTCCAATTTCTGGGAAGACCTCGTACTATCAATTCCGTTGTGCTATCACCAGTTTTTCTATAGTTAAAAATATACTGACGTCTCTTTTTAGTTAACAGTTAGTCTATAGCTAAAACCCCTAAATGGTGATCTCCTCAAATCTGAAGGTGTTTCTGTGGCCTAGTGTTCACCAGCCATTAGCACAGAAATCTTTAGCATTGTGTAGAGAACTGGCTTACTGGCTTAGTCATACTCTGCTTTGGAAAAGTTGTAAGTGTAGTCTGACTCCCTGCCTGCATGCTGCCACTTTCTGTTCCCCTCCTTTGGTAGCTGTGTGAAAAACCTGGATGTTGCTTAGAATTAGTGCTGAAACACTCAAATATTTGAAAAGATTTTTATTATTAAAACCCACTAGAAGCTGAAACTGATGGGTGTGGGAGGATGTATTTTATGGGTAGAAGTGACATATAAGCATAAATTGTTGTGATGCTTTCAGTCCTCACTAAACCACTGTGTGTATGGAGAACCTGAACTGTGGAAAAATCTTGTTTTGTAGTTAAGGAAGTACAAGCTATTGTTTACTGCACTTGTTCAGTTTACGCAGAAGAAAATGAAAGAGTAGTGAAGAAAGCACTGGAATCTGGAGTGGAAGATAAAGTACAACCATATAGGTATGGAATGAGGTCTGTCTGTGGAAAATTACAGTATCACTTTAAATTGTAGCATAATTCTTATCCTAATCTGTCTTGCATCAGATTAACATTAAAATAGTTTTTTGCTGCCTCTCATTCCATTCCTTTTGATGTTATGTGTGTACTGAAGTAGTATCCTTTTGACTTTTTAATGTAATCTATTTGTTCGTCTGAAATCAAGATGGGAGAAAAGCATCACTAGTTGGAAATAACTTTGTGGCGAGCTTCTGCCAAAGCTATTGCCTTGTCCTCTCAGTATTCAGAGAATGAAGCTAGTTTAAGGTAAAATGGAGACTAGAAGTCAGGGGACTTGCTAGCATGCTCTCTGCTTTGGACCCTGGATGATTAGTTTCAAAGGAAAAATAAATTAAATCTTACATTTTGAGAATAACACAGAAAAATAAGAACCTCTGCTGCAGGAATGTTCATCCTTGTATTTAGATGAATGATTCTTTTCTTGTGGGGGGTAGAGGGACTGACCCACAACGGGTTACAGTAAGAGAACATCCTGTGCAACCATAACAAATAGTAATATAGATGAAAAATGTGATGTACACTTTATATGGAGTTAAAAACCTGTGAGCTGCTACCCATCAGATGGAGCAGCTGTTAAAAGATCAATGGATACTGCCTGGATTTTCCTTTCAGTCATAGTAGATAAACACAAAACAGTTGGCACTTTCTTGCATATAGAGATAATAGTTGATTACAACATGCAGGTTAAAAGAGTTTGATGCTGCCAAAAGCACAGGAGAGCAATACTATATATTTAGATTTTCTATTATGTTAGCTGATGTTAATGACCTGGCTACTGTAGGGGAAGCTTCTGTGGTTCAAGGTATCATTAAATGCAGTTATATTTCACAAGATTAAAATGGTAAATGTTAGCTATGGCCACTCCAAAGAATTTTAAAAAGAGGTACATTATGTATGATGTTAAGATACAACAAAATGCATCGTTCCTGCAAATCACTGAAAGAGTAGCGTGTTTAAATTTTTATGCCAAATGGATGAAATCAGGGTATGTCTTGCCAATGATGCCACAATATCCCAAAAGCATTTATGGATTCTTGCTGTAAACTCTGGTTTCCTTTGGGATTTGAAATCTTGTCAAGTCTTCATGTCTTGATCTATATGCAGCTATTATTTTAGGGGAAGAACTAGGGTGACCTTGGAACAGAATGATCTCTGAATTATTTGAACACAAATAACACAAATTCATGCTACATATATTAAAAAAAACAAACAACTGGGATTTTTTTTTCCCCTGGAGGTTTAATTTTTTTTCAGAAAAATTCACCCATGTCTCAAGACCTCACCTCCCCAAAAAGACAAACCAAAACGTAGCCCTTGTTTTGCAGAAACAGCATGAAACTTGTCAAACCACCAAATGATACTTTCACCTTCAAGTACAAGGCATTCTCAAATGGTAAGAAAGGGAGAAGAAAGCTACAGTAGGATTCTTGCAGACCTGAGCAGAGTTGTGGCTGAAGACTCACTGACCTTCATAAATGACAATTCCAGATTTGGTTCCTCCTCCACTGCCCTGGCATGTAGCTTGGATGTTCTCATGCGTTAATTCTTGCTACAATAAAGCTTCTGGTAACCAGCATAAACAGCAGTAAGAGAACACCATAAATAAAAGATATCGTGATTATGCTTAAGATGAAAGCTCAAGCTGTTTAAGATGCATGTACTGCTTATGACAGTTCCCCATACACCTTCCATGGAATTAATTAGATAAATTATTTGACTAAAAGCATGCAGGACAGAATGAAAAACTCAGTTGCAGAATTACGAACCCCCGTGTTAACAGTAGTGTCTTTGAGAGGCAAGTTATACTAATAAAACATCCTGTGTGGTCATCACAAAGCTACCAGTTTTCCAAGAAAGCACAGAGCTTTCAGGAAGCACTTACACCAGTTGTGCTTATTATGTCTTTTGGAATTACTCTGCTGAGTGTTGAACAAAGTGGTGCTGAACAAAACAAGGCTGTGCTGGAGCAGCGTCATACAGCTGGCCTTCAGGGTGTGAAATTGTAATTTCGGATGTACCCCCTGTCTAAGCTGAGCGTATTTTAAGGACGTGGCAAGCAGTTTATAGCAAAGGCTTCACCTTATGTGAAGGTACACACTGCAAACCTGTGTAGAGGAGACTCCAAATCATTCATGCACTTCCCTTTGGCCTCTCCAATTTCTGCATCAATTTTCAGAGTTAGACCATCCGCTAAAGGGATTCCTGGTAACAGTAATCTGCTTATGTCAAGCAAAGTAAAGATTATCACTTTCTTGCATTTAATCACATGATCTAAAAGCAAAAATCACCTGTGTGTCCTCAGACACAGAGTTTTATTTAGTAATGCAAGAAGGATGAGAGCCTTGTAGTGTTTTATCAGGTTCTGAGGGCCATAAGCAAAATCAGGTTAAGGTGAAATCTTGGGAACAAACAATTTAGAAGATTTCACCTAAGAAATGGACAAGCCAGATGAGTCAGGGTATTGCTTACCAACACTGGATGTGTTTCTCTGAAACCACCTTTGAATAAAGCTCTGAAAAGGATCAATAGAGCACTGAGGGGCTGTATCTTAACAGTCCTCAGCAATGCAAAGAGGAAGAGGTAGTAATTGCATCGGGACATTTTGACAGCGTTTTTCTGTACTGAAACAGCTTAGTACTAGTTTAGCAGCTTTACAGGCAAGGTCCTTGAGGCCTGTTTGTAACAGGTAGTGACTACTGGAATACAGGGGAAACATGAGAGAAAGCTAGTGCTTCCATCCTTCCTTCCTCACAAATGCATTGCAAAACTCTATTATTAAAAATAGGCAAGTTTTCCTCAGCTAAGATTTTAAGCTTCGGTAGATAGTTCTGATAAGCATATAGTTAATTCAAAGTTAACAACACCTCTTCAGTTTCTTGTGTACTGTTTAGTGTTTTCAGAGCATTTCCCAACTTCATGGACAACTTGCTAATCCAGTAATTGCAGACCTGAGAAAGAACAAGCTTGTTAATTATGTTTGTAGGTATTTATTATCTGGTAGTTAATTTTTAGTTACGGGAAAAAGTTAAATGGGAATTATTGGAAAATATGGGGAAGACAAACAATTCTAAAAAGATTAATTCTCATGTCTGTCTTGAATTGCAGTTTTTAAAAGTGAAGATAGGCTGCACAAGACTGTCACTGAAAGACGGAATTTGGAAATTAGTCTTACTGTATCTTGTTTATTTCCTTTTATAGCTTTCAATATTTTATGGTCATCTGTTTATTTTTTACAGGCTTATTCCTCCTGTTTTTGATAATTGCTCTGATTCAAATGCTTCCACTGCCACTTTTTTCAAAACGGAGCCATCAGAAATCTCCAGTGGCTGTTTTCTGGCTGTTCTGGCAAGAGAGGTAAGCAAAGAAAATTACCACCTAAAGACTTCACAGACGTAAAAGAACAGTGCCATTTTCCACAAATGACTGTATGAAATTGAACATAAATAAATCCTGGCTATTCTTTAGTTGTCTTAAGAACAAAGAATAGGCAAGCAGTCGAAATGTGCCCACCTCTATAGAGTTTCATGCTGAGCACAGCTTTCCAGTATGTGCCTTTTCCTTTGGAGCTGTTTGTGAACAGAGCAGATTCCTGATCAGCACTAGGAATGCCTAGAGGAAACATCTAGTTGCTGTTACATCTTGCAATGAAATAACCAGCTTGATTAGACTCATAATAAATGGTATCTTGCAAAGTCATTTGTTGTGTCTGTATGTGTCACCAAGCTCTTCCAGTATCCAAGCAGACAGTGTCACTGTAGGGATGAAGACTTCATTATAATTTGAATAACATAGGTATGAATATGTTTCCTTCCAAAACTGAGGCATATGCAAATCTGGCTTGAAAGGCAGGGGGCTTTCACTGGGTATATTTTAAAGTCTTGGCACATTTCCTGAGAAAACACCTTAAAGGGCTAGTCTGCATCTCCAAGCATCACCGTCTTCCTCTGGTGTCTGAGAAAAGCAGGACCTTTTTCACTGAAAGAGGAAGGCGGGCTAATTAAATTTCATTGAAAATTAAAGATATGAGATCCTATTTAGTTATTTGTACCACTTCCTGTCACGCTGCAATTAAGGGGCTTAAAAGAAGCTTGAGTCTTGGGGGAAATTAGAAGATTTTATTAAGAGAATCAGACATGAAAAGACTCTCAAGTTATCTATTACCTCTTTGTTTTTAATGACAAACACTTTTCTGAACCTGGCTGAGCTACTAAGTTTTAGTTAATCATGCCATGAACTTCTGTCTACCAGACTGACTCCCTCCAGATAAACACTTGTTTCAGGTAGCTAATTTGAACAGGTTTTTAGTCAAATTCTAGCTCACAGAAGCAATTGTTCCTATGGACAATTTTTAGGTGATCCTGGAAATTAACATTGTCTGCAAGGCAGAAAACATGTACTTGGAATTTAAACTGAAATTTCTCATTTACAGTAACCCTCTTCTTGGTTAGTTGTGAATAGTTTCTTCCCCATTGCTTCTCTTTAGATACCTGGATGTTGACCTGGTTCCTAGTTAATCTAGTTTAAGAGTTCCTTGCTTTTGTACTATGTGCAAGGATTTTCATTTCTCGTGAAAATTATTCATGTTTAATATTATTGGTAATATTTATTTTAGTAACTACTTCTGATACACACTTGTATGTATGCGCATGTTATTACAGATTCGTCACAAAGTCAGTGTGGGAGACATGTAGCATAAAGTCCAGAGTTCAGTTTCCCCTCTTCAGGCCTGGAAAGGGCAAGGTCTCTGAAGAGCAACTGCTCAGAAGTCTCTTTACACAACAGTCACATTCTTAATTTCCTGAATAGTCTGGTTAGCATTTGTCAAGTGTGTCATCCTGCTAGGTTTCTCATGGAGTTTGCAGCTCTGTGTTGTGGTTTAGGTTCATTGTTTCCTTTGAATTTTGCAGAAAGATTCTTCTGAAAATCTGCCTGCTGAAGACATTTTGGGTCCAGCTGCAGGAAAAGGACTACTGGATAACATTCTTGTAGAAAAACCAAAGAAAGGGGGAAAAAAGCAGAAAGTAACGCAACTCACACGTAATATTGTTGCTGGTGGTGTAGAGCCGAAGATTACAGAGCTCCTTCACCGTCAAACCGTATCAAATATTAAGGCTGAAGTTGCTGTGTCTAAAGCAGTCAGTAACATACAACAGAAGAGTGTGAGCCGAACAAAAAGCGGTGTTCAGCTGAAGAAATCCATCCGCCCCATTTCAGCCAGAGGCCTGCCTAAAGTGCCGAAGCACACATGTCCATTGTCACCTGTGGGCAAGGCCTATGGCAGGCAGACACCTGCTAGAAAGGCACGTGCAGAACACAAGCGGGTTGTACTGAAGCCTGCAAAAATTATGTTTCCTCCAGTGGCAATGCCATACCTAAGTTCACAAGGAAACAAAGCCGGGATACCAGCTCATCACTGCTTCCACTGCTGGAGTGCAGCAAAGGGTTTCTGTGGGAGGGTACTTCTACCACCTCTGCGTAAAACAGTCAGGCCAACTGTGCTTCATCCTCGACCATGGATGTAGCAATCTTCACACATTGCCCCACCTTTATACAGAAGGTAAATATTCCTGTATGCATTAATCAGTACACTTAGATTACAGGATACCTTTATGCAGGATAATCTTGCTGAGGGAAGGACATATATTATGGGATATTTGCATAGAACTATCCATGTTAGTTGTTTTTAAACCAGTAATTACACTTAAAAGTGAATGGAGCTCAGCTGCGTAAGGCTGATAGACTGTTGGGGGGGCGTAAGGTCCAAAAAACCTAGAGCTTCTTGCTCTAGGCAAAGTGGCAAGTCAAAACATATGCACCCCCTCAGCTGCACAAATCTGTAGGAATACTCAACTTCAAATGGATTTTTTAAAGTGAGACTGCATTTTTTAAGTGACTGTTTCTTTTACAAGTACTAGACACCATTTAGACTCTGACACATGGAAACTAAGCCTTGCATAGTGAGCCAGTTAGCTCAGCTTTAGTTCTAAAACTAGATGCAAACTTTGGTACAGGCAACTGGCCGAGAGCGCTAAAGCCCACACATAGGTTTTCTAGTACTTAACTCCCTTGGTGTCTACTCGGATGTGCCCCAAAATCCTAACACTGAAAACTGGGTAAAATATTCACATGCTAAAATACGAAATTATCATAATGTCATGTCAGACTATGTCATGGCTCATAACTGCTTTTCACAACTTAAGACAAGCATCTCTCTGTTGAAAAGAGCTGCTACTGTCAAAGTAAGTTATTTTTGTGTTACTGCAAACCAGCTGAATAACGACAACACAAAGTGGCTTGTCCCTGGAAAGAGCTGTGAGCTTCTAACCTGCTCCCTCTTGCTAGCAAATACAAAATACAATATAAAATAAATAAATAATATATAATAAAAAAAAATACAAAATATTCACAATTGTCTTGTAATCTGAGCAGAGGATAAAAGGGACACTCAGAGAAACTTAATTATAATATGATTTCCTATTAAACAAGGACAGAATAAAGAAGGAAAATGACAATCAGTGATGGAATAACAGTAAGGAAACCTCAGGAATTGTATTTAGAAGCAAAGAAATGAAACAAAGATGGCAGAGCAAGATAGGAGAGCAGAAGTTGCTGTGGCCCAGAAAAGAAATTTTCCTCTAGGCAATCATTTAAGATGGTTGGCAGAAGTGTTGCCGGTAGTGTCAGCACTGTGGAATGGAATCTTAACCGATGTGACATACAAGTCTGGATCTATACCCATCCACAGAAAACATTTTAACATCTCTATTTTTCTCCTTCACCCACACCAGTCAACATAGCTGGCTTAGCTCTACCTTCAGAGGGAAGGATGTGAATGATACTACACCGGCAGTGTAACAGCTGTCTCTTGCTCCTCAGATGCACACCCTTGCATTACTGAATCAGTGAAAATTTCTTCTAGCATTTTAATTGGAGCCACCTGTCCTATTCAGAGGAATCCATCACCTGCTGCATATCCCCGTGAGTATACCTGTGCTCCTTACCTGTTCCAATAAAAGGAAGAACCCTGCTCTTGTTTCCAAACAACCATCTTAGAGGAGGAGAGATTCTGCCTGCTGGATAAAAGGAAGTCAGCAAGACTTTGGTTTAGTTTTTCAATATGGTTGTTAAATGCTTAAAATATACTTAGAGATTCTGCACTTAGAGCACAAACCCATCTTAAAAAACAAAATCTGTATTGGCCATTATCAAAAAGAATTAAAATTACTTATAAAAGAACATACATGTGTCTGATGACAGAATTTCTGGGCTACTTACGGAATACGCGTCGTGACATCCCCCAGTTGGCCTCTTCTTGCTACCAGTTTACATCTTTGGAATGTCAGAGGCTGAACCCCTGAGTATCTTGATGTCTTGTCAAGAAGATCAGAGTAGGGCAGTGCAGATTTTGACCCTGCAGGTCAGCAGCTTGCTTTGCAAGCACCAAACATCACACAGGGGCAACATCTTGAGATGGCTTGTAGGCAGAAGCCTGTATGCTGAGTTAAAAACTCGATGACTTTTTACAGTAAAACTGTATCTTACATCACTAATATTCTGTAATCGTGTATTTGTTATTTTCAACTAGAAACTGATGATTCAGCTTTCCAGAGACAAAAGTATCCATTGCTCCACCACTGCCTTTAAACCACCAGTGTGTGCCTCTAAACCACCAGTGTGTTTTTCCCTCCCCATAACCACAATTTAGAACCAGTAACAGTTGAGACCATTGTTTTATGCAGCTAAATTTATTCTCAGAACAGATTACATTTAAATGTGGAGAAGTGGTCAACAGCAGGGAAAATTGTCCTTTTTGCTATCAGTCACGTGCTTTACGTAAGACTGAGCTCTGTTAATAAACAATGGATGCATTTTCTTCTTTACCATTGTTAAAACAAATCAAACCTGCTTTCACTGACTGTACAGCACAAGTTTTAGCAATGTATTGTTGAACTTTCCCAAGAATGGAGTGCTGGGTTAATGGTAATGCTGAAAGGCTGAGCCATACTAGCTGTCGAAATAAGGAAGTTCTGTTTGCCATGGGTGACTTATGGCAGTTTTAGATCCCTAGTTAAATGACCTATGAAATGCTTGATAAAATTAAAAGGGATGTAGAACTCTCAGTGACACAGAGCTGTTGGATATTCCATAGGTTTTGGTCCTCTGTCACAGAGGGGCATATTTTTTATGTGAGTACAGGTGACTCCCCATCATGTACATCACAAACCTCTCCTACTGTGAGTGGAATCTGTGCCCTTCCATGCAAGTTTCTGCTATTCCCATTCCACCCTACTGTGGATGTCCTCTGCAGCCTTATGTCTCCCACACACCCTTGCTCCCCTTCAAACGGAACAGTAAGTGGCTTAAATAAAACCTACAGCCAGCACTGCAGATTTCAGAATGGCTTTTATCTCTTAGTTGTTGACTGGGAATATAAATCTTGCTTCTGCAAGTGAGCTCCTCAGTGACATGACTGACATGATACTTACCTCTAACTTACTACTTGCATTGAAAAAAAATGAAGGAATTTGCTTTGCTTTACATGATTTTTCTACAGACTTCAATAAAAATGTGACTACAAATAATTACAAAGCCTGCCTTTTTTAGGCAACCTACAGTATACAGAGTGGAGAATGTTACAAGAGCACGTCCAGTAAAGACAATACATCAACATAACAATGCAGGATATTTCAGTAAAAATAGAATAAATAAAATAAAAATATTTTAAGCTGTATTTAACAGGTTAATTTAGAATATGGCATCAGACATACAAGGCATAGTGAACACGGCTGCTGGCCTACAGAACCACTAGGGATTATAAAAAATGCATAGATAACTGTAGGGTCGCTGCAATATCGACTGAACCAGTGGCAGTTGCTCAAACACACACCCTGGACAGACTTTTTTGGCCATAGTAAAGAGCATTGTACTATATTGTCTGACAAAATACAAGGGGCGTTGCAGTGTTAGGCTGGTTCTGCAAACATCTGGGTGTGCATTTATCTTTTGGAGAATATGCAGTTCTACTGAAGCAAAAAGGCCACATACAGTCAGATGGTTAAGCATGCTACTGAAGTGTTGGCAAAATCAATAACGCTTTCTTAACAGACACGAAACTCAAAACATACATTGGCAGGTGACCTATGGCATTTCAAATCCCCTTCTGTCTTCTCCTCAGCCCTTCCTGCAATGGCACCCTTTGCCAGTGAAAGTGAATGGGACAATGGAGCCTTGACAACCCCGATGCAGAACTACCTCTATGCTACTCTTTGTTAAGTACTGGTTTTGTTTAAAGAGAGTCCAGATCTCTCTTGGGGAGAATCAGCATGGTGCAGATGCAACTACAAAGTTTAATTCTATGGTTTAAAATTCACTGGTGTAGAACAGTTGCAAATTCCAAATCCTGGCTGGAACTTTAAAAAGACACTGTCAAATTATTTTCTGTAATTTAAAATAAACTAAGCCAACGTCTGAATTACCAGCACGATGATAAATAAAGGAAGCGTTACCTCTCAACTTCATGATCGTACCCAGAGGTATGGTGTTCACCACCACATCCGGATGTGGGTCATGACCATGTCTGGTCATGAGGGGAAGTGAGATTTTACCCTGCTCCCAGCAGGCATCATTGGGATCAGCACTAGAAACTGAACAAGCATGTGTAAGCTGGCATCTCTATGCTTCACAACCTGGCCTTACAGTCAGTTTAACCTCTGGTAACTGCTGAAGTGGGGTTGTTGGCCTCCCCTCACCTCAGCTCTTCCTGGCATATGCAGCTCCTTCCCTAGTTGCACCAGCAGCACAGCCAGTGTGGAGGGAGTAGCAGCAATGGGAGCCTTGGGAGAGAAAACAACTGCTTCAGTGCCTGGGGTGCAGAACTGTGCTCATAAGGAGATGAGAGATGGGTGGAGATCAGCTCTTCAGGGGGTGTTCTAGAGAGCTAAATTTAATTACAACAAACAGCTGCATAGCTAGCCTTAGCTGACACGTGCTCATACATCATGCTGAGCTTTGCTTAATGATTTTTCTGAATTGAAAAATGCAGAAATTCTTTGAATCATCATTCTTTCCCCCTTTGTTCCTAAGTTGCTTTGCCCAGGTGTTGCCATTAGTTTTTTTTTAAACAAGGAAATAAAATGTTATTTTATATCAGTTTCTTGCATAGTAAAATGAAAAAATACAACTCTTGTAGTGATAACCTTGCCAATGTTCTTTTAAACAGATTTAAACGATGTTCTAACAGACCAGATTTGCAGACCTGGGAAGCAGTTACAGTCTGGAACATCTCTCTAGATGGAGGCAAAGCTGGTTTAATGCTAGTTAAAAACATCTTTACTGTTCCATTTCCAAAATGTGTACCAATCTGCAGGTCAAGACAGAAGATGGCGAAGGGAGAGACTCAAGATGTGTGACTGCTTTTGAACATCAGCCGAAGGTACACTTTTGAGGGGCAACACTGGGCTGGCTTTGTCAGGGCCTGCAGTAGCGTGTAAGTCAAAGCAATTATAAGAAGCCTCTGGAGCAAAAGCATGAAATCAGGTTTTATGTTTATTCACGCTCCATCCCTGGCGGTGTTCCAAGGCCGGGCTGGACATAGCCTTGGGTGACATGGTTTAATGTGAGGTGTCCCTGCCCATGGCAGGAGACTCGGAAGTAGATGATCTTAAGGACCTTTCCAACCCTAACTATTCTATGATTCTATGTACCCCCTGGAGCACTATCCTGCTAGAAAAAAATTCTTATTTTGTCACAAGCATTAAAAGAAATTTCATGGAATTCTGTTACTGACAAGAAATACAGCTGATCTTTCTGGGGCGTGTTCAGCATTCAGCAACAAACTCTGAGGGGAAGGGGAACTGTACAACCAGACGCTGAATTGAACACTTCAAATTCAAACTGAACATCAAACGCTTCTATGGAAAACGTTTGGAATAGTTCAGTCTCTGTAAGAACTGTAAGACAATAAAATTACAGACTAGTTCTTTCTTACTCCTGATTGGTTTGACCCTCTGTGAAATAAATGGTATTTGTGATGAATGAGTGGCAGATTTAGGAGAATAAATTTAACAGCCAACAGTTGCATTTGTATGTTTGAAGCTGAAGAGCTTCAGTAGATCACCCTGCAACTCAACCACCGAAAACTCTTCTGGATTTTTCAGCATTGCTTTAGTATTAAGCACAATTCTTCTCTAAGACCATAATGTATAACTGGGAGATGAAATAATGACACCATTATTCAGAAGCATGTTGGGGAATTATTAAAGTGGTTGCTTGACCAATGCTGACAATTTAAAACTAACAGGTGTAGTTCTGTAAAAAATAAAACTTGGTATTTAATCTACAGTAATTCAATGGTAGCTAACACTTGGTACCTACTCCAGTGTTGAAAACAGAGCAAAGTGCTGTAGGAGTTAAGATTGGTTTGTGACAAATTCAGCTCAAGACAGTGAAACTAGCAACTCAGGCATCATTCACTCCAAGGACTTTAGCATGAGTTCACTGGGAGGGACGTGGCCATATTCTTTTTTGTGTGTGAGTTTAGGTAACGTTCATGTATTTACAATCAAACAGACCTTCCATTGTTCGTGGTGTAACTCACTGACAGCAAAAAAATTATTCATGCTTCTTTTCATATCACACGATGGTGGCAAGTACGAGAACATGCTTGTCTAACATTGCTTCGATAAGGGTAAATTCTCTGAAGACAAAGCATCAGCAATTTGAAATGGAAGGCCAGACAATGTCAGTTCACTTTCCTTAGTATAGCTAGTGTTATCTTCAGTTAAGGGTTAGGAGGCTCTTCTCTCTGGCGCAGCTATGGCATCTCAGTGACTGGGCGTTTCTGTTTCAAAGTGTCAATGAGGGACAACACTCCTCGTTTTACGTTGGTTGTAACTCTTCTAGTCACGGAGTCTGCAGGAGGTGGGGGTGGTCGCACCTTCTGTGAGGGAGGTCTGGCTACTAAGCACTTCTGATACCGCAACTGCAACAAAGCAGAAGCATTCTGCAGTCCTTACTGCATCCAACACTTTCACACACCATTTAAAACACACTCCTAGTACTTTCTAATTTAATGTGTCAAAACTCCATTCTGGTTGTGACAAACAGCCCAGCTGAAGTTAAAGAGACTCTATCAGTCTGTGGACAGAAACTGTTTGTATACAAAGAGCCCTCAAAAGTAAGTTTTCTGAGTTCAGGTATTGTTGAACAAGGATTATTTTCACTACATTGTCGGTAGACTGTATAACACAATTACAAGTAAAATGTTTTTCCAGGGTTAGATAGCTTGTGTACTGAAAGAGAAGACTTCTAACTTACACAGAGGTTAGGAGGGAAGATGATTAAAGGAGCATTGTTCACTAAACAGATACTTCAAACTTAAAAATGTTTGGGTTTTAACTGATTAAATATATCAGAATCACAATTCCTATTTTTATCTGTTCTTTCTCTGTCTTGAAATCAATATAACTGCAAAATTGGAAAACTGATTATTTACGGAGACAATGAAAAATCTAAGTGCTTTGAGGTGCCTTTGCTGAAGGTCACTTACCATACAAGCAGCCTGAACAGCTTCTGACACATTGCCTGCGTTTGGTTCACACCAGAAAACGTGGCACTCAAAATGCTGGTTTCCTGTATCCATGATGAAGGCAAACGTATGAATGTCCTTGCCTACCCCCATGAAGGACAGGAACCGCACACGACACTCCACCATGATCTCTTCTTCATTCTGGTTATGAATCAAATGATTGATCATGACTACTGGACATTCTATACACTTTACTGTCAGCCCTATGTTGATTAAACAGGGGGACACATACTCCTTTTTATCTACCTGTATGTGCCCAGTGTGCTCAGGCCTGGGCTGCATCACCCCTTCTGCCACCAGAGGACCAAGGCTTTGAGCGTTAGCACTGAGAGCACTGTCTGCTTTAAAAACTGTTTGTTTTGTAAAGAAACAAAACATGGCTACCATGACTCCAAAAGATGTTCCCCTATCACTGCTGTGTTACAGAGGCATTGGCTTAGTACCTCATCAACAGACATAAATAAAAGACATTCTTTGTAAGTTTCATTGTATTCAACTCAATGGAAAATGCTCTACAAAGGACAGTGATACGAAACACAGATTTTAATATTACTCTTGGCTCCCATACCATGAATAAGGTAAATACAGTTTAGAATTTAGAATTGCTACTTAGGGCTTAATATTCAGCATTTTAGGCTCAAAATTCCTAGAAAGCATAACACTGAATTTAAGTATCTCATGAATACTTGTAATAATTTCTTTCTGAGAACATGCAAACCAAGCTGAAGCTGATCAAAGCAGTGAGAGCCTCTGCAGGTTCTGGAAAGAAAATGAGCAAATAAATTCTAGCATAAATTAACTCCCTCTACGAGTGTTCCTGTGTTCCTGGTTTTCAGCACTCATATTATCATGTTAAATGAGTTTTGAACAAGCCAGTCTGCCTTACTCTTTCATTGATGACGGTGACAGTAGCATCAGCAACATTCATAGTAACTGGCATCCAATCTTCTTTGCTAGAGGAAGTCATTAGACTTTCAATGGCACTGTTCAGAGTATCCATTCCTAGATAAGAAAACATAATAGTAAAAAATAAATACTGAGTATAAGTAAGCAACAACATTTTTATTTTCATAGTAGTACAGAAAACATTGGTTTGGACTAAACTTAATTTGATAATGGAGAGAGGGTTCTGAAGTTGGTTTTCTTAACCTGAAAAACCAAATCAGGTGCCTCTGGCTTAGTTAAGAACAGGGTAGCATCATGTTTAGCTGCTGCACAGTTCCAGTTCTCTAAGGCCCTTCTCATTAGCAGCAGAGAAAGCTGTAGAAAGGAACTCCACCTTCTTTGCAACTCTCACAATATTCTGGTTGCAAAATACATGTTCAGGCCCTGAATGCAACCTGTATGGCTGAAACACAAGAGTTGCTACCTTTCCAAACCAGGTATTTACACTTGGTTAGCCAGAGTCCAGCCACTGGAATTACTAAGTAACACGCGAGGTACTCTGGAGTTCACTCAAGTGCCACCTACCCACGGGTTTAGCTACAGGCAGCATGCCCATGTACTGGACGTGGAACTTCTGTACCAGTTCTGTCTTTGGTGTTGGGAAATCTACTGCATGGGAACAAAAATCGATTTCTGTTAATCAGCATTCACAGCAGGAAAAAACACTTTTATTTCATCAATAACGTGAAACAGTTTAGCCAGAAATTGTGCTCTGAAGATATTGTATTGATTGAAACTATTTTTTACTCCTTCTGACAAGAACAGTAGTCAATAATTTCTAAAGGAATTATGGATAACTTTGTACCACCTAATTCTTGACCTACACTAAGAACAAGGTCATGTTATATTGCTGGCATACTAAAACCCAGAAAATATAGATGAATGCATCTCTGAGACAAACAGACCTAAGATTCACTGCATAACTGTGTAAAATCTGGAATGTGTTTTAAATGCCATCCTTGTTAATATGTTAAACACAGTCCTGGAGTAATCAATAGTACTGTCTGAGCAGACAGTTACACAAGCTGATGTATGGATTAGGAGTAAGATATTCAGTATAAACTGGTGGATACAGAAGCACGTAATTTCCTGCAAAGCTAACACAAAGCGTGTTTGTTCTCCTGGAATACTTTCAAAATAGCAACTATTAAACAATGACTAATAGAGGCTTGCAAAAGGAACTTTCTTCTCCATGCAGCAGAGCGTGCAGAAACCCCTTAAGGTGGATGATAACCCACTTGCACCCCTTGCCTTGGAAACGGCTAAAATGGATGCTGAAACCTAGGAGTGCTCCTACAGCTCCCCTGAATCCAAGTGATTAACTGGAGCATACTGTGTTTTTAAGAAAGATTAGGCCAATTTGTGCAGTCTCAAGTCAGGAGGTATTTTGATTTGAAAAGGACAATATATGCAAGTCGCCACAAACAAGTGAGGCTGCATTTGCCACATGTGTGTTTCAAAATAAAAGAGGAAATGTACAAGTTGATGTAACTGAGCAGGACTCCATTCCTGCCAACACAGATAATAAAAATGCTTAATGTCAGCATAAGAAGTTACAATCAGATGCAGTAATTAAAAGACAGGATTACACTCTGGACTTCTGCACCCAGCATGCTCCATTTTGGTCAAAAGCAGCATCAGAAACTAAACACATCTAACCCAGGACCATCCCGAGGATACGAGCTGTAACATACAATACCTTGCAGAGGAACATCAAGGTTGACATTTGTCCCCCCTTGCAATGAACCGCAAGCCATAGCTTTAGCATTCTTCCGTTCGGCCATAATCTGAAAGTGACAGTGATAATACAGCATTTATTATTGTTTTAACATAGTGCAGTAGCCACCTCAAGTATAAATTTACTCCTATTTCAACCTTAGTTTGTGAAACCTGAAGTCAGTAGCTACATGACTAAACAGGTTATTCTTTTTAAATAACAACTTCAATTTTCCTCCAGTTTATTCACCATTCCTTAACTGTAGTAAGAATGGAAGTGGTGTCCAAGCCTAGATGAAAGATCGATGGAGAAGGAAAAAAAACCTCCAGCCATTTTTATCAACAGCAAAATTGCAATGAGGAGCAATATAGCAAGAAATATAAATATTTAACACACGAGAAGAGTGTTCATTATTCATGTTCCTCTCTGATCTAATGCTCTGTGTAATTTCTTCCTCCATTTTTATGTTTTCTTCTAGAATTAAAAATCCCATGCGAATACAACCTGTTCTTCCCCCAAAATGTGGAATATAAGCAAAAAAGAAAAAAACACACCAATGAAACACTTCAAAATAACCTCTTTGGATGATTATTCCCCACAAATACATGTTTGAGAAGGGACCCAGGGAGGATAATAGAGGTTCTCCAAAGCCCATAAATGAAGCACTGCTATGTGCTTCTTTATGTGCTTCTTTATACTCTGAATGCTAACTGTAATTAACTAGAATGATAACTGGTGCTCCAGCAGATGTCACTTGGTCTGAAGATGCTCCTAGTAAATTCCCCCCCTCTTTCTTCTATTAGGTTTCATATTTTTGAATGTATTTTCTGTTTCAGGGACAGATGAAAAACAATACACACTAGCTTGGGAAGGAGCCCTGACTGAGTCAAGAGGACCAGTGTGCCAATTAGCACATGCCAAGTGCTTCCCTGAATCAGGATTATATCTACTGCTGAATTATGAAGGAACACACTCTAGTTAACAACACTATCCTCTTTAATCTGTGTTACTTTAGTTACCATTTTAAATGATTACCTACTCTCTAAACCAAAATTAATGACAGGAATTTCATACCATAGTTACAAACATGACAACTCTACTCCCCTTTCAATACCCCTGTGTATAGCTACCACAGCATCTACTTGGTGTTAACCTTAACTGGGTAAGAGCAGCTGTGATACAGCTTGTGTAGCATGTTCTTCCTTTGCTGAAAACATGTGAGAACTGAAAGCTGTAGGAGAAAAGGGATGGACATAACAGGTCGAGACCTCTCCAGCCAGCCACTGCTGCAGCCCCTGGTATTAACCTTCACCAGGCACAGCCTGCAGCTCTTTGGCCAACCTGGGCAGCTACCATTGTCCTGTCACCTGTATCTCCTCAGACACCCAAGCCAGGGCAAACCTGACAGGCTCTGCACAGTTGTTGGACTACTTTCTGCCTCAGGCAGAACTCTGCTGCCCAGGAGGTTATAGTAATGCACAGAGTAAATGCCCACATTGTTTGCACAAAGCACTGCAAATTCAGTAGCCATGGCTGCAGCACTGCAAAATCATTTACACAATGCAACTGGCTACAAAGGGGAATTTGACATAGAATCATAGAATAGTTAGGTTGGAAAGGACCTTAAGATCATCTAGTTCCAGCATCACTGATTCCATTCACTACCATGAAGTCAAAACATAAAAAGCACATGACAGGCATACAGTAAATGAGCAGAATGTTAAATCCCAAAGGTTTCCTAATGAGCTCTTCCAAAAGAGCTGTGACTCATGAGGAGGGTCACACTGGGATAAGTGATAAGGTTATTCATCCCCACAGCCTACCTCTCCTGGAATGCAAATTGACATGTTTTCAGGGAAATCAAAATGAGCAGCATAGTCTTTTTTAACAAAAGGAAGGAAGCCACAAATCCACCACAGCTAAAGATAAAAAAAAAGATAAAAAAAGAGTTTAAAATAGATTGGTTCAACTGCCTCTCTATAAAGCGTTTCAATCAGATTTGCCTGCTGTAAAGAAGACCCTGGGCCCACTGTAGGAGAGGATCTGGTTCGAGACCATCTTAAGAACCTGAATACATACAAGTCCATGGGACCTGATGAAATCCATCTGTGGGTCCTGAAGGAGCTGGCAAATGAAGTTGCTAAGACACTGTCC